>WUAR02017904.1:0-10521 GCA_015164055.2 Chrysaora achlyos
TTATTTTGTTTTATCATTGATGGACCGTCTCTCGTTGCAACCATGATGCCATTGACCGCTTTCTGCACGGTCTCTGCGACAATAACTTTTTCATCGTTGCCTTCTGTAACATTCTTTATCTTAGATGAATCTAAGGATGAATAATCAGATGAATAATGATATCTAATGGCATTTGGATAAGAAAACACAGCAGACTGGAGAGCTTTTTCGTTTCTATTACACTTCTATGAAACCATCAATCTGACAGTTACAATCAGAAAGCAACAAGCAAGGGAGAAAAGTAAATAACAATTAGTGAATTCACATTTTATTCAAAGCTGTATACATGAAATCGCCCTCACCATTCTGCTGTTCTTGTGATGGTTCCGTCTTGCTTTTGCTTGGGTTACCTCCTTTCGTTGCATTCCCTTTATTTTCCTGATTGTGTGTTGGTTTCACATCGTTTCTCTGCACCCTCCTGTTTTGACGAAACGGCGCCTTTTGATTCTGCGTTGGCTGTTGCTGCTGCTGTTTCTGTGGTGCTCGGGGGCCTGGAGCAGAAGACGGGTGTTGGTGTCTGCCATTGTAGCGTGCATTCTGAGTGTGTACTTGAACGGAGGGTTTCTTGTTCTGTTGCCATTTGGTGTCACCATGTGATTTTGCGTCTTTGCGATTGTGAGCAGGCTGGGGCACTTTGTTATGTGACTTAGCCTCACCCTTAATGCACCCATCTTTATTTGCCTGTTTGTTTTCGTTTTCCTTCGGTTGGAGCTGCCCCCCTTCTAGCTCCCCCGTGCTTTGTGTTCGCCTTCTTCTCTCATCGTGGGTTTCGTCTGAAAAAAGGACACATTTAACCAATTTACCACTTGTTAATGTCATTTGAAGCACCGAAGCATATTAAAAATACAGCCATTGATCTGCTAAACTCTTCAACATGCCCTCAGCAAAAGCCGTCGACGAGATTGACTATATTTGTGAGAACTGGTTGAAAAGTCGACACAGATTGATAAATATTTTGTGGCTTTTCTCTCTTCGATCTCAGCTGAACATGTTGCTGTGATCATGCTGCCATGAGCGTGTAAATGACGAATACATTTATGAATATAAAGAGTGATTAATAAACTGCAGCTACCTTCAGTCTTTATCTCATCACTATGTTGTCTCCAGTCATGATCTGTCAAAGAAATACAAATAATTCAGATGTAGCTAAACATTAATTGTAAAAACAGAATCATGTCGAAAAGGTTCTTCCAAAACATGTATGATAAAATGCTACGAAATGTCAAAGTGAAATCAGCACAACAAATACGAGTACTTCGGCAGCCATTGTAGTAGAATAGAACTCTTGTTGACCATTTTTAAATAGTTAATTTGTTGCATGAAATTCATCGAGGTAATAAAGCTGAAAAATGACTTACCTTTACTTGCTCTGTCTCTTTCTCCTTCACTAACACGTCTAGGCCGACCATTTGCCTTTGCCCCTCTAGCTGCTGCCAGGGCCCCACGACTTGACCCCATTTTACCCCTGCCCATTCCACCTCCAAGATAGGGGACTTCTTCCTCTTTTGAATCAACTTCAACTTCAGTTATTGTTGGAGGGATATTATCTGGTGAATTCTTACCTCCGTGTGGAGACGTTCTGCCATTCTGGAAAGAATTTTGAAAAATCAAATTACTTTCATTCGAAAAAATGAGTGAAACGAAAAGTTTAAGGCCAAGAACGGAATCAGCCAAGAATTCTGCACCATGGACCATGTGTACGTACTAACCTGTTCATTCTTTCTAGCACCCACTCCTTCACTTTCACTGGTAGTTCTGATTCTTGATAGCATTGACATTGGGTTTCTGCTGTAAGGATCTGCTCCAGTATAGACAGGCAACTCCATCAAATCACCAGTGTAACTGTCAACGGTCTGCGTTCTGTCCCTTGGTGCATCAGAATGGCCCACACTCAAAGCATGCTGACGTTTCATTTCAGCTGGCGGAGGGAAATAGGGGCCTATTGTTGGGGACAAGCCCAGCATTTTAATTTGACTGTCAATGTTATCTTTTTCAGTTCTCAGTTGCTCAACATCCTGGAAAACAAACAGCAGTTAATTGATAGGATAAATGCCGTAGAAAGTGCGAGAAAGAGGGTGAAGGGGTGAAGGCTCAAAAAAGAGGGGGCTTATTCAGAAATATAAGTGCAGGCTACCAAAAAATGTCTTACTTAGACACTTCTGCTTTTCATCTTTTGAAATAAAATATTAACTTCAATTGGAAACATTTAAGAAATTATCAGGGTATTTAGAGGAGAAGATTAATAGAGATTGGCGCTAGGGTAAGTATAGCAAGAATTGGTACAAAATGGCAAGAAATGGATTGAGAGGTGTTTAATAATGAAAAAGAGCATAAATAAAGCATAAAAAGAGCACAGCACTTATATTATATTGCAAGAATAAAGAGCTTGAAGAGTGCTTACCTTTAAGTGAGAAAGATGATAGTTAAGCATCATTTTGGCAAGAGAGATGCTGTCCAGGGTGCCAATAAAAAGGAAGGGAACATCCCTCTGAAAGGAAACAGATATTATAGTTTTAAATCTCCAGCAATGACCACAAATCATCTGTTAAAGCGATTGCTGAAAGTTTCTATCAAATGATTGATTTTAAATAATGTAATCCATTCATCAGATTGTGAATGGTCTTTACCTGATCATCTGGTCTTCTATCTAGTGAGGTGAGTCCACCCAAATCTAGTTGTGCTTGTTGATAGATTTTTACTGGATACGAGAAGACAAACCACTACCCAATAAGACGGTTACATACTCTCACCCCCCAATAAAAACCTCCTGGAAGCAGCACAGGTTTTCTTCATAAACAACTTTGCAATGAGAATATTTTTAAAAATCTGTGGCATACCTCCTTTTCAGCATCCGACTGCTCTTCGGAAACTGGCTCAATCTTCACTCTGACAACTCCTGATTTATCTACAATGTCCTGAACAATGCGACCATTTTTGCCAATAACTTTACCTGTGGTTGCAATGGCATACATATTAATTGTTTTTTAAAATTTCTATTTGTCAATATTTAATATTTTATTTTATTGATAAATTTACCATTATGCCAAATTTTGAAAGTCAATTGATCAGAGCATTGTTGTAAATAAAAAATCATATCATACCAACATAGATTCTTGCAACATAGACAATTTCTTCAGCAAACTCAAGCAGCTTTCTGGCCTCTTTTATACAAACTTTATTCTAGGGTTAATTAAGAGCATAATATAAGAATCTTTCTGATAATGTCTATAAAAAGAGTTGATTGTAGACAATGCCAGGGTTTTTCAACACTGCCCCTGTTCATGTTCCTTTGCTTGCTGGAATGCATTTACTGGGACCTCACAATCATCAATTAGAAAGAGAAGAAAAGAAGAGATTGAAATTAAGAGGCAGAAAGGTGATAACAAAGCAATTATGACAATATATGCCTTATACTTCACACACATACTTTACTAACAAAAATGACCATATTGTTTATATAATAATCTTACAACATAAAAAATCATCTATTTTATAGCCACAAATATACCTCTCCAACAATATGAAAAGTGCAATTTGGTTCATCAACTTCAATTGCTAAAATTCCAGGTATTTTTCTAGCAGCTTGAATATTAGCTCCTTGCGCTCCAATTGCAAGACCAACCAAATCTTCAGGGAGTTTCAATTGCTCTATGAAACTGCCTTGTTGCGACTGCCATTTTGCTGCCTGTAGCAGAAGTAAGACTTGAGTTCAACTGATTACAACTGATAAACTATTTGCCAGAGTGGCTGAACCAACCATTTCGGAAATTTCAATTTTAGGAGTGCACAGTCAAAGGCATGCATTAGAGATAAATTTATTACATACCTCAAGTTGTATTGCAGCTTCTTCATTCCTGGTCAGCAGAAGAAGCTTTGTTCTTAAACTTCTAAAATGCATTTCACTCAAAATGGCTGCTTTCTTTATAGCCTCTTCGTTGGTTGACTATTAAAAAATTAAACTTTCAATATATTTGCTATATTGTTTTGCCATTTCATAAGCAACAGTTAATTTCACAATTAATGAAATGACTATGCTACGTCCAATGTATTTAGCTTGAATAACTTTTTCTCTAAATAAAAGAAACCCACCAAAACAACAAGAACATTTAGATCAGAGTGCCAGACAACCGAGGCTGCTCCAGTCTGCCTTTGAAATTCAGTGTGTGCATCTGATTCTTTGCACCTTGAAGATTAAACCAACAGAAACTTCAGTCATTATTTATTCAGTTTAGAAGTTTATTTAGAAGATATTAATTTTTTATGATTATCATTACCAGTGGGGAAGAATCTGGCAGATGAGAAAAGTTTGAGTACTTTTTGGACATTCATTAAACTTTCTCTTCTTCTATCCAAAAGTCTCCTTTTTCAGTTTACATGTCAAAAATGGATGATAGAAACTGCCATCAATCTTGCGCACCACCACACCAATCGATGATTTTACACCCTTCATAATTTCTAACCAAACCACAAGCAAAATCAAAGTGATTAATATGTTTAAAAAGAACTCATGAAGCTAATACAGATAAAAGAATTCTCAGCATTATATGAGTGGTTTGCCAAGTATACTGACTAAGTATAAGAAAATTGTGAAGATTACTTACATTTGCTTCAGATCCATTGGGACATCTATCATACATTTGAAGTACATGTTTCTTGACACTGCATTACTAAAAAGAAAACAGCACTTTATTCAGTATACTACTTTGGTCATTTAGATAGGGAGCACTTCAAAGTCATCTTCTATGAGGCATGAAAAAGAGTGACATGACAACTTACTTCTTGTTGACCGGTCTGATTCTTTCTCTTGCAACAATTTCATTGAAACAGTCATCGAACCCCTTGAACTTCACAACAAAGAACTGAAATACAGAAACACGAATTTGTGATCAAGTCTTGGACATTCAGTGAGGATAAGAGAGGGTGGCAGACTGAGCTAACTTGCATGTTGAATTAAGTTTCAAATCCAAAAATGATTTAATGCACATCACTCATTAACTCAGTCTGGCTCATCCCTCACACTAAAATTAACTTTCTCCTTGAACTCAAAAGAAGTTCACACACAGATTTATATGTATTACTGTATCATATAGAACTATACATCAAGTCACACAGTAAAACCCTGTTATGCTGCAACCCATTATAATGCCAACAATGGCTACCACCCTAAAGGACAAACAAACAAACAACCCTCAATAGAACTTTACTGTTAGTAAACCGCAAACTTTAGCTGGAATCATGGTGTTTCAATGTGTACGTTTTAGTGGATATCATTACACTTCAGAATGCTACTTTTGAAACACGAAAGTTTACCTCCCCTTTCTTGACCACTACATTTGCACGCCACCAGCCATAAGGCTCGCTTTCCAAAGACCTTGAATAAACCTACAAAAGAAAAAATCAAAACTTAAACTTGGAAGGTTTCATGCCCAAGAGGTCGGTTTCCAGCCCATTTTGCATAATTCAAACTTTCTTTTCCAAAAAACTCAGTCTCCTGCTAAACCTTGGCAAAACAGAACCCCAAAAACAGGAACTGGTCAATGGTATACCCCTGCAGATATGTGAAACAAATACCCCAGGGAGAATCTTGAGTCTTTGCTAAGCTGCTGAAGATGTGCAGCATATGTCTATTAAATATTTTGTTAAAATTCAGGATCTCCAACACTGATTATAAAAGACAAGGGTGATTAAATTTAAATTTCTAAGCTGTTATATCATTTATGGAAACAAAAAGATGTTTACCTCGACATCATCCCCTTCTTTGCACTCCCAAACCTGGCGTATTCTCACAGGGGGCTTTCTTACAACTGCTAATGGAACACGAACCCAGCAATCAGGGCTAAAAATAAAATTACAAAAATTTTGATATTGTGACCTTCACAAGTTTAGGGTAAATCAAACACGAGAAGGGAAATTTGACAAAATAGTGTCACGTGGTAAAGTTGTTCTTTTATCAAAACAACAAACGGACATGCGCAATGAGATATTTCACAATATGCACATGGTTGGATCAAAATATCCAAAAACAATTTTTAAATGAACAGCAGGGCGTATATTTACTCCCTAATACCACGCATAAGAAATATTTGTGGTTACTCATACGGCACAAAATCTCTGCTACTGGAATACGTGATGGCAGTGCAACTTTGCACGCACGCCATCGACCTACAACATCAAACTAACCAGCTCACTTGCTGAATTCAACATATTTAAAGATTTAATCACTAATATACCAAGACGTTAAAGTTTTTATTATCCCACTGACTGCCCGGTACACCAGCAAAACTAGGCAGAGCTTTTTAAGGCGTACGCCTATGCACATTTCTGCAGTGCGTGTGGAAATTCTCAGGCAAACATGTACGAAACTCACTTGTATTCGAAAGCTATCGTTGCTTCTTCGCTGTGGATATTCTTGATCTCAGCCTGCAATAAAAAAAAACAGATATTACCAAGGCTTGAATGAACTTAATTGACATGTAATTGCGGGCTATATTGGCGGATACTTACCTGATAGTAGGCTCCGTTTTCAGGGTCCTTTACTTCCACTATCACCTCCTCCATGTTTACAACACTCTCGACCTGTGATCTTCGAAAGGCGCGCACACGGCGGAAACATGTGCAAGAAGGGGGCTGGGAATGAATCTCATTGCGCAACAACATAAGCGTTTTTCAGCCTCTCCAGATATAACCAGAACAATTTAAAGGCTGTCAGACGTTTGGCGTCTTATCCTAGGCTCACATCTTTCATCAAATATCCAGTTTGATGATTTTGAAATTCTACCTGTTATCCAGTGACTTTGCGTGACTATTTGATGGAGAATGCTAAGTTTAGTGAAGATGTTAATTCATCAAATGCGTTTGAAAACCATAGAAATATTACCATAACCTAGAATAAATATCATTTCATACGCCCCAGAAAAGGGAAATCAATGGGCGTTTCTTTTGCTTATTATCAGAATTTTACGGAGGGATACATTCTGAACATAAAATATATCGACTTGTTACTCCCGTAATTAGAAACTATGCATTAAGGACAACGCCCAGCTTGGGATCGGGATAGGAAATATCCACCAAAACAACCAAGAATATATGGGCTACATAAGCTTACAGAAGGGGTTGTACAAACGGGATGTATACGCCAAAACCCCTCATGTGCAAACTGTAAAGGGGCATCGACTTTCATTGTCAACGGGCCTGTAGCTCTGTAGCCTTAAGGGTGTTCTATACAGTTTTTCAAGATGATGGGTCAGCAAATGTTGATTCCTATTTTGACAATCTTCTAGTACAAAAATCTATGTAGATTCTGATAACATTCATCCTTTTTCCGCTAGAGAACGCTAGATTGTTAAAAATTAAGATTATCCAACCCCTACCACTCTAAAATTTCCCTAGCAACGAAAAAAAGTTCGTTGCTATGGATGAAAAACCCAGCTTTTCTACCCCCTTCATAACCAGCTGTTAGATTTTTTCCCCTGGATCCCTGTGTGCCTATTTTAGAAGTCTTGTATCCCTGTTTGATAGCTGTGTGTTGATCAACGCAGTCATAGCAACCTTTTCCAGTTCTTCAATGTCGGTTTCTGAAATTTCGAATTTTTTTTGAGAAAAGTTTTTGCTCTTCGCCACTTGAAATTACTACTTTATGGCACCCCGTAAGCCTAAAAAGATTCAAAAAGTAAGGAAGAAGAATATTCAAGGGTTTAGAGGCGTCCAAAAGCAATTTTTAGGCTATGATTTGCCAAGTTCATCAACTGCTCCTGTTAGGCCTAGGCCAGGACCATCAATTTCGACAACAGTCTCTAGTACCAAGTCTGAAAAATATATGTCAGCAACTGAGGGTAAGCTTCTCAACAGCTCTTTTTCAGAGGATTTAGATGGTATACCTCATCTGACAAGGGATAAGGCAAGGCAAGAAGGGCTAGGCCCTAATATGAAAAGCCAAATTGCTCATGGCTATGCTATAATAGATTTGGCAATTTTGAATAATTTTTTTAATGAGTCTGTTGCTTGTAAAATCTGTCTCAAAAAGAAGGCTACCCTTAATTTATTTGTTGAGGAAGAGAAAAGGCATGGATTAGCAATACAGCTAAGTCTAAAATGCTCGTCCTGTTTGAACATAGTTTCATTTGAATCTAGTAAAAAGATTGACAAGGGTTCTTTTGAAGTGAACCGTAGGTCAGTATTGGCAGTAAATGCTCTAAAGGGTGGGAGACAGACTTTGGCTAACTTTTGCTGTATGATGGACATACCACCTCCTGTAACATTCAAAGCATACAACAATCACCTGAAAATCTCTTCAGCAGCTGCAGTTCAAGAAGCAGAAAAATTTATGATTGAAGCAGCTAATCGACTACGCCTTTGCATGCTAGAAAAAGATCCTAGTTGTTCTGAAAATGATGAAGATGGGGCTGTCTCTGTTGCTGTTTCTGTTGATGGCTCTTGGCAGAAAAGGGGATATTCCTCAAAGCTGGGTGTTGTCTTTGTAATTGCTGTTTCAACGGGAGAGATCATAGATTACGAGGTATTATCCCTTTTCTGCCAGGAGTGTAACTCGCATGAAAAGGAACCAAAGGACAGTGGTAAGTATCTAGAATGGAAGGAAAGGCATAAATCTAATTGTTCCATCAATCATCAAGGTTCCTCTGGAGCAATGGAGGCTGCTGGAGCAGTAAAAATCTTTGAGCGTTCAATTCCAGTAAGAAAGATGAAATACTCTACATTTGTTGGCGATGGTGACAGCAGTACCTTCCAAGTTGTTAGAGATAAGATTAAAGAAAAATATGGAGAAAGATATGTCATAAAAAAGGAGGAGTGTCTAGGACACATTCAAAAAAGAATGGGAAATGCACTTCGTAAGCTGATAGGAGACATGAAAGGGAAGAAGCTTCAGGATGGTAAGACTGTTGGAGGAAAGGGGCGTCTAACAAAAGACAAAATTGATTCCCTACAGAGGTATTTTGGCAAAGCAATAAGAGAGAATGCAAACAAATCCATTCAGGATACCAAAAATGCAGTCTGGGCAATATACCACCATTCCATCTGTAATCCTGAAATGCCTCTCACAAGTCAACACCAACATTGCCCACAAGGACCCAATTCGTGGTGTAAGTTTGTTAAAGATCAAGCAGATGGGACAAATCACTATGTTGAATCTACAAGGTTACCTTCTGTATTTCTACAACCACTCAAGCCTATTTTTGACAGGCTCACTGATACAGAACTGCTGTCAAGGTGCCAACTGGGACTTACTCAGAATTCCAATGAAAGTTGTCACAATGTTTTGTGGTCAAAATGCTCCAAAGCTATTTTCTGTGGCAAAGAAAGATTACTGCTGGCTGTTGCAGAAACTGTTGGCACATTTAATACAGGTGCTGGATCAAAAAGAAAGTTATTAAGAGCTGCTGGCATAAAACAAGTTGGATTAAATACCTTGAGGATGTTGCGCAAAGAAGATGAAGTGCGAAAGAAAACTACGAGCCAGAAAATTACAAAAAAATACAAATTATATAGAATAAATAAAAAGATCCACAAAAAGAAAGCAGTTATGGAAACAAGAAAAGATTACCAAGCAGGTGCATTTGACCATGAAGGAAAGAGACCTGGAGCAGCGCTAAAAAGTAAATCAAGAATGGGGACAACAAACAACAAAAAGAAAGCAGCAAGGAAGCGTGCAGCTTCAGATCAAGGAGATGTTTCAGATGGAGATGAAGAAATCATTCAAATAACAATGCCTGTTCCTTTAAAAATCATTAAAAGTGCACCATCCAACTGAGAACTGAAATTAAAAAAGACTTGATAAACTTTTTTTGATAAATAATGACCAAACCGTGCAATTTAACATTTAATGATTTTCAAAGTCCGTTTTCTCAAAATGGCATTTTCGTCACTAACCTAGCCAAATTACTGATAGCCTCCTCTGTGTTCTAGCTATTGAGCTGAAACTTGGTAAGAATCTTGAAAATAGATAGTATTACTGATCTGATTGACATTTTTTGAAAAAATTGAACATGGCGGATGTTGTCATGGAAACACTGTTTTTGCTGAATATATCTTGATCTATAAAATTTATCTAAAAATGCTCAATGGAATTGATAAAGAGTTGCCAGAGAAACATTGTTACCAAATTTCACTTATGTAGCATCTAAAACTTCCCAGTTATTTTGATTTTTCCAGTTTATAGTCTTGCGAGTTGTTGTTCGCATTGATTAGCATAAATTAATTTTTTTTGTTAAAATATAGATTTTTGTAATCTTTGATGATGAAGAAACTTCCTTGAAAAGTTCTAGATCTAAGGATGATATGGTTGTGCAGTGATCATCAATTTTCTTTGTCATTCCTAAACTGAACAAAACTGTATAGAACACCCTTAAGCAAGGTAAGCATTCATGAAAATATTTTCAGGAATTGATAAACCTTAACTTTGATTTGAACCTTTGTTTATTCTTTCACAACTTTCACGAAAATTTGGGCCTATTTGAGCACTCGTAT
>WUAR02018126.1:0-10506 GCA_015164055.2 Chrysaora achlyos
ACCTGGACATGAAAGAAGAAACTTAGAACTCAAAATTGACAGTAAAGCCAAAAACATAGTCAGCTAAATGATAAACGGAGCTTTACAAACACTGTTGCAACATTATTAGATTGAAATTTCAAGTTGACACGAACCATGCTATTCAAATAATACTACTTTGCAAAGTGCTGTTACTCCAAATAGTCGTCAAATTAAATTTTGCAAAAGCAAGGCAATAAGGGAGCTGACAGTTTTACTTGAAAGTGGGGTTGGAGAAGATATACTAGATATAATTGCCACATCTTGCATGTGAGTACGTACAACATGAAGTGGGAGACAGGTATTTGAAAAACATGGAACAAAGTTCGGTATGGTATTTGTTTCATAGATTCCAAATTATTTTTCATCAAAAATTCAGAAATTGTAATATATTGAAGCACCCAATCTACAGGTTCAATGCTAGTTGCCACTAATCAAATCGGACCTTACAATGGATAGTTTCAAGTTGAAAGATTTTAGAAAAATAAACGTCCTCCCTTATTTTCTCCAGCCCCCCTTCCACTGACAAACCCAAGCCCCCTGTTGCTTCCATTAAATATTCGTTTCAGAACACATTATAAGCTATAGTACTCGCGAATTAGAAATTGTCTTTATTTTGATTTTGTAATTTTAATATTGCTATGCATATTTAAAAGTATAAACTTGAGAGACAAGATACATTTTCGAATTTACTGATCTTCTTGGTGAATTTATATTACAAAAAAAAAACATTTTTAATCGAGTAATTATTTTCGATATAAAATCACAGAGATTTTGTAAAAATTGCATATTTTCTTAAATAGATTACATTTAGTTTTGATGATCTACATGTTAAAAAAATTAGTATTTTTGAAAACCTATCTTTTTCAAGAGAAAATTATTCCTATAGCCGAGAATTATTTGGGCGAGTCAGCCTTAGGTTATCAATGTCTTCATTTTAACGTGAGTGTCATAAATCTATGTAGGCTTATAGAAAAAACTGAGAACATATGAACTTGCCCTGGATCTGTCTGTAAAGGTAACATATTTCTTGCTGAAGCGTAGGAAATGTTTAAAACAGTAGATTCAAAACAAGTTGTTCCTTATAAGTGGTGTTTTATATTAGTGGGGCTGATCATTAGTAAAGATTTTGATAATTTAGTGGCATACCTGACCAGCACTTTTAGTTCTGTGCTCGCATTGTCTGCTAAACGTCCGATAACCATCATTATCTCGGGGAAACTTCTTTGCAGACATGTCGATCGGCCGGAACAATAGGGAGATCTTCCAGCTCTATTTTGCATCTCTGGCTATCAAGTCAGGAAATGTCAGCTCTCTGCGTTGAGTTAGTTTCCACATGAGGATATCGAGCATTAGTTCCCATTTGGAGCGAGATGAGTGATCTGTGAACTGAACTCCATTCAGGGCAACATGAGTGATCTTGGAACTGAACTTTTGGTATTACCAGGCGGAGAGATATGAGATGGATCTTGTCGTATATCTGCTGTTGGGCATAATATCTGCTGCGCGATTCGCAGATGGATGATATCAATTTTTGCATCTCTGGCTATCAAGTCAGGAAATGTCAGCTCTCTGCGTTGAGTTAGTTTCCACAGGAGGAGGTCGAACATTAACTCCCTTTTGGGGCGACATGAGTGACCTGGGAACTGAACTCTTCGTTATACATGGCGGAGAGATATGATTATTGTATTGCATTGCAAACATTGCATTCTATTGCATAGCACAGTATTGCATAGTATTGATTGTATAGCATTGTATAATACAGCATTGCATGGCATTGATTGTGTAGCAATGCAAAGCATAGCATAGCATTGCATTGATTGTATAGCATTGCATAACACAGCATTGCATGGCATTGATTGTGTAGCAATGCAAAGCATTGCATAGCATTGCACTGATTGTATAGCATTGCATTGACTGTATAGCATTGCCTAACACAGCATTGCATGGCAATGATTGTGTAGCAATGCCTAACACAGCATTGCATGGCATTGATTGTGTAGGAATGCCTAACACAGCATTGCATGGCATTGATTGTGTAGCAATGCCTAACACAGCATTGCATGGCATTGATTGTGTAGGAATGCCTAACACAGCATTGCATGGCATTGATTGTGTAGCAATGCCTAACACAGCATTACATGGCATTGATTGTGTAGCAATGCCTAACACAGTATTGCATGGCATTGATTGTGTAGCAATGCCTAACGCAGCATTGCATGGCATTGATTGTGTAGCAATGCAAAGCATTGCATAACAAAGCATCGATTGTGCAGCATTGCATTGATTGTATAGCATTGCATAGCACAGCATTGCATTGCAGAATGTATAGCATTGTATAATACAGCATTGCATAGCATTGATTGTGTAGCAATGCAAAGCATTGCACAGCACTGCATTGATTGTATAGCACTGCATAGCACAGCATTGCATAGCATTGATTGTGTAGCAATGCAAAGCATTGCATAGCATTGCATTGATTGTATAGCATTGCATAACACAGCATTGCATAGCATTGATTGTGTAGCAATGCAAAGCAATGTATAGCATTGCATTGATTGTATAGCATTGCCTAACACAGCATTGCATGGCATTGATTGTATAGCATTGCCTTACACAGCATTGCATGGCATTGATTGTATAGCATTGCATAACACAGCATCGATTGTATAGCATTGCATAGCATTGAAACCGTTCTTTCTTAATAGCTGCGCAGTGCAGTGCAGTGGAGACCTGAGCTATGTCAAAAAAGAAATATCTTCTATTGAGATATAACTATTGGAAACAGCCTGGATTAAAAAGTTGATTTAAAATTACCAAGAAATTTGTTTATCAACATCTAAAAATGATTCATTAAATCATCATAAAATCAACTTGATCTCATCTTCATCTCTATGATGAATAATTACTGGTTAAGCCCTATAATGTTTGTTTCTCAGTCTTGGCTATTAATAGAATTATACTAGAAGTAACTATCCGTTAGTTAATGCGCGATTTCCTTTAGAAACACAAATATCAACACATGTAACGACAGAATGGTTGCATTTTTAGTTCGAATGTGTAAAGGTGAAATATAAACAATTGATTTCAATGGTTCCAATGTTGTTCATTTGATTTCCATTGCGTCACTTCTTTTGTTATAATATGCAAATTTAAGACACAAGCCTTTTGACCAGCGGAAAATAACAATGGATAACAATAAAAATATGCGTGGACCAAACACGAAACCCGGTTGCTTGCTAATAGTAAGCCCTCGCTAGGCTCGCGCAAATATAAAAATATGAAAATATTTGACCTCATATTTCAATCAATTTGTATCAGATTTGTTTTCTAAACTACACGATGCCTTTATGAATCTTTCCTGCCCGAGCTGATCATTTTCAGTCAGGCCTTGTTGTTTGCGCGCGCCCGCACCTCATCACGCACCAAAGTTTTTCAAGAAGCGTGATTCTTCACTCGCCTGGTTCAAAATTTCTTGTAAATACTCGCGCCCATTTTCCCATTGTCAAATGGCCGGACTTTTGAATTCTCACGCTCAAGCGACTGGAGTTTCCCAACCTCGCAATTCTTCTCGTGCTGATAACATCCATAGCTGCCTCAAATTTGGCAGTCGAGAGGGCGTTCAGTTTACTCACCCTACTTCTAAGCAATCGGAGATTGAGCACTTCCCATGCAACTATAGAAAGCTTGCTCATTGTACAAGCAAACAACAAAGTGTGCAGCGGAGATAAACGAAATGAAATCTTGAAAAAGCGGTTGATATGTATTTGTGAGAGAAGAGAGAAATATGACTTACGAATGTGGAAGAAGAAAGGCCGAAAAAAACAGCGTCTCGATCATAAACAAGTGGATACAGCAACAATTTTAAGCTCTTCTAAGCACAAAGATCCCATAGAAATAGTTTCCTTAGAAAGCGAAAGTGACATGAAAAATTGCGAACTCTAACTTAAGCATATTTTTGAAAACCGAAGGACATATTCTTAATTTTGATGTTCAGAAATCGATGGTTAAATTACTTCTTTTATGTAAAGCGTTACCCTAATGAATTAAATATCACGCGCCTCGTTTTATATGGTGCGTGATCCGAGAAATATGGATCCGTCACGCACCCACGAAAAATTAAACAACAATGCCTTTTTAATAAACTCCAGGCTTAATGTGTGGTAACTGCTTTCCCCTTGCCAGCTTGCAGATCACAATTTTTGTACATTTGAAACGCAATATAAAACATAATTGCAAACTTTAGGAAATTGGTGATTTAGGTCCAGGAAATGATTATGATCATTCAATATAATTTATGTTAATAAAAAAACAATAATTACTAACCTTTTGGCTGGCTGGAGAACATTAGATCCTTTTCAGCTGGACCAGAAAGCTCCTTTTGCAGCCATGATGCCACTTCTTTCAGCCATACCTATTATTTTACGATTGATATGAGTTTATGCCACAAAGAAAACAATTAAAATTGAAATATATATAGATGCACTTTATCATAATTAGCAGTAACTTTCCTGGATGCTTATAGTGGGTATACATTTTTGGAAAAATAATGTAAATAATTAGAAAAGGGTGGTAATAAGAGAGTGGATGGTAAATAGAGAAAATATGGTATCTGTTTTACTTACAAGTGAATGTGTGGGAAACCTCTCTTGTACACCTTTGATGATAGCAGAAATATTCTCTCCACTTAGCTTAAAAACAATTAGGCATTGAAAATAACTTGTATATATCTTGAAATGAATATTGCAAATCTATCAAAAATATATTTATATTGGGACTTTAGTCCCGAGTGTTATGGAATCTGTCAGTTTTCACAGTTTATTGAAGAACATGCTTTGATACTGGATGTATCCAACATAAAAGTACCACATTACTTAAGCAAAATAGCACCTTGCGTGTGACTCAATTTGCGCATGTCCCTATGCCTGTGTGTGCAATTGCACCCCTCAAATTGCACGCGTGAAAGGAAAAGGCCTGCATTGTGTCTCTGAAAATTGTACATTTCATAATGTGGATTCGGCTATCAATCACTTACTGTTGTTTTTGGTTTGTTTGGAAATTGAAACTGTGTGTTGATCATGAACTAAAACCATACCCATATTTGCCAAATCCACATAATTTGTAAATAAATATGTAAACAAATGAATAAAATGCAAATAATGATAACCAAAAGTTGGACACACCAAAGCAGAAAAATTATGTATCTTTACTCTATAAAGTATTTCCAAAGGGAATTGCTTTCATATTTTTGCTACGTTAATCATTATTGACCCTGGCACCGAGACACTGACATGTTAACTGGACAGTAAGATGTTTTGGCGCTATCCTAGAAGCCCCCCTCCCTTGAAATGTTGTCAACCGCTATATT
The DNA here is from genome assembly GCA_015164055.2 of Chrysaora achlyos. Taxonomy (NCBI): domain Eukaryota; kingdom Metazoa; phylum Cnidaria; class Scyphozoa; order Semaeostomeae; family Pelagiidae; genus Chrysaora; species Chrysaora achlyos. The sequence continues at coordinate 5,387 of WUAR02018126.1, forward strand.
AGGGTTAGGGTCAGGGAAAGGGTTGGTAGGGATAGGGTTAGGGTTAGGGTTAGCGTTAGTAGGGTTAGCATTAGTAGGGTTGGGGCTAATGTTCGTTATATATTTCAAGGGTTATGGTTAGTTATATTGAAAGGGAGGTGCGCTTCTAGGACAGTGCTGATTTTTTATCCTGGACCACAATAGTCCAAAGTCAGATTCCTGGGCTTTTTTGTGGTTGTTTTAAAGCTTTAGATTCTTTAGTTCAGAAACAACCCAGCAAAACTGAGTTTATTTTTAGAGCATAACACAGGTCACATAATTAATTTAAAAAATAAATAATGAGACCTTTTCTATTTTTTCTTGAATACCAGCAAGGGGCGATGGTTTTGGAGGTTTGGGGTTCTTTTTCTGTTTCTGGATTGATTTCCCTGGGCTGACATTTCCTTTTTTGCTTGCCTCAGTTGTGTGGAAAGAAGGATATTTTTCCTCAGGTTTTTTATTCTCCTTGTCAAAAGCTGCAGAATATATGGTTTCGCCTTCTTCTAAAGGATCTGAAGAAATTTAGAGAATGCAAAAAATAATTAAAAATTCTTTTTGGGCATAGAACGCCCAATTTATATAGCACAAATATTTGACTTTAATCAAATCCTTGAAACTGGAGACATTTTAGTCGAGAAAGCATGAAACGTGATACATTTGTTAAGTTTATATTTCAGACAATAAAAATATTTGTTTTTATTATTCTTTAAACTTTAATATTCCCTGCTCCATCACAACTTCAACTGACCAAGAAGCCTTCAATGCAGCTCAATTTGTGAAGTGTACAATCATTAACAAGTTGAGTGCCCATTAATGTTAATGTTGGGTTTTTCTCTCTACTTTGATATGAATTAAGCTATTTTTCTCCCATAATGACATGTTTGTCAGCAGAAAGTCTTGCTGATATGTTTTTTTTCTGCAGGTCTACGCAAAATGGCATTGTCTAAGCAAATATTGCTTCAGTATTGTGATGAATCAAAGTTTTCAAGTTTTCAAATAGTAAAACTAGACGATTTCACACCAAATTTCAAATAATTTAATTTGTACGGGAAACTTCGGAGTCGAACAATGGATTCTTTTGTTAGATTTATATTTTTGGTGCTGAACTGAACTGTCTCTAGACTCACTCACTACAAACTGGAACGAGCCTAGTCACTAGCAAGTAAAACCAGACAAATAACAACAAAATGACTATAACATAAAAGATAAAAACTAGGCAGAAGTAACAAGCTTAAACACTACAAAAAAGATAAGAAGAAATCAAAGTGGGCCTTACTAAAAAGGCCCTTCAAGTCTTAAAAATACGTTTGCACTAACATACTTTTGAAATCTGCTTTTACATGACTAGGATTTTCATAAAACTTTTCTTTGGCTTTCTTAACATCACTCCTTGATACCTGTCCTTTCTTTTTGTTAACAACAGTCTCCCATTTTCCATGTTCGCTCGCCATAACTATTTTTTTCCTTCAGGTACTGTCACCAGCAGTACCAGGTCAACGAGCAAAAATCTAGGCCCAACGGTCAAATATAAAACAGCATAGCTCAAAATATCGTATTAGAAATGACCTGTGAAATGACATGCAGTCATGATTGGGTCAGATAACTTTGAGAAGGAAAGAAAAAACTATTTGCAGGATGAAATAATTGTGATAGTAACAACTGTAGTAATTGATACATAATATATGTCATATAATAACAAAATAAGTTGCCTAGGACGCTTGGAGGAAACGAGATGGCTTTCGAGCCTAGCGCCCTATTAAGGACGGTAGTAATTTAATCTTATAACTGTAACAATGAACAAGTGAGTTTAATTTTAACAAGAGACTAATTATTGCAATTATAGCTAAAAATTTGAAGCCAACATTAAACAAAAAACAACAGAACAGTTAAACATACAGAAAGAAAGAGTTCAAAGGGGTGAAAGAAGAGGATAATTTTTGAAATTAACTTGGCTGAAAGTAAAAAAATTCCTTTTTGAAAGCTGATTCGTTTCAACCAAAACAGCAGCTTAAAAAAAGCTTTACCATTTCGTTAATCTTTGATCTATTATTTATTCCGGGAGATAACTGTTACCTTATTTTGATTAATACTCTTCTTTATATTTAGGATGATGTAGATAACAGTCTCTTTTTGAAAACGAGTCAAGATGGCGGGCTGTTGTGGACATGAACATCATGAGCACGATCATCCAAATGCAGATCTAGCATCACTTTATAGTCTCTATACAAAAATAGATACTGAAAAAGTCGAATGTTTGAATGAAGAACAAGAAGGCTCCGGGAAGTATGTCTTTAAGCCATGGGATAAAAGACTAGAAACAGACAAGGTAGGGTAGACTCCCAGGGAAAGGGCCTAAAAGCTGATTTTTTATTTATCATCATTAGTTATCAATCTACCATACCCCTGCTAGGTTTGGCCTGGGCACCCATAGAGAGGATTGTTTATTTCAAATGTCAAGTCTATTTTGTATTTTGTAAACTAAGTAGGTAAATATAATCAAGACTGCTGTGACGTTATGGCATCATTGGCATTGACGTTATCTGCTCCAAATTTATAAATTTCAGTATCATTCTTTTTTTAGTTTGTCGAAAGTGATGCAGATGAAGAGCTTTTATTCAATATCCCGTAAGTACAATCAGCAGCAACAGCAGACAAGTAACACTCGATTTTTTGCTAATAAAGACCTATACAGCTAGAACTAAGCATTTCCTGATAGTAGTTTTGTAGTTGGCAGATATCTGTCTGTCACGAAGAACAATCTCTTGGTAAGAGAGATCTATCAAATGGGTTTTGCCCCCCCCCTCCCCCTGATCTTTTATCAGTTGTTGGTGGTTGTGTCTCTTCCCATCTTACAGCATACCACCCCAACCAATTTGATTGTTGGCCAACAGTGGCAAGGACCTGATGGGATTTGAAAGTCTGCCATATCTCTTTTCAAGAGTCTCCTTCAGCAAAGGGTTCCAGTTCCATAGAGTATGGAGCAGGGGAGTTGCATTGGTTCTCTTGGGTAAATTACCTACCCAGCGAGGCCTTCATGGCAAATGCAGAAACTTAGTTAGCTTGAAAAGTCCCTTTTAGTATAATTATTAAGTTTAATCATTTAGTTTAATCATCCCTCCTTCAACATGACTCCAAAAATCGAGTGGAAATATCTAAGTCGGAAAACACTCTGTCTGTTTTTGTCTTCTGTATGTTATTGTTAGTCCAAAGTCAGCACAGTGCTGTGAAATATAGCAAAAGTCCTGGTAAAATTAAATTTAGTGACCTGCTGGTAATTGGATGCCTTGAAAGGTTTAGGCCTGTGATTTAAAAAATGTAGCGTTTTTTAATTTTCATGAAAACGTGATAACCTTTTAGATATCATATAATTGTATAAATGCTCAACGAGTGTATGGCTCTTTCGAAAAGCGTACGAGATTTTGTAAATCAAAGGATTTTCCTTGAGCTTTTGCAGATTATTATATTATACTTATTGAAATAATACTGCCAAAGAGAGCGGCTTATCGTTGCACCATAACTATGCCGCAAAAATATGAAGGTGTGCGAAGTGCACCAGTCAGTTCTACTTGTGATGCCTGTGTTGTGGTTCCTAGTGAATCGTACTTTTGCACAATGACCAAAAGAGATTTCTCTTTATAACATTATTCATTAAGAAACAAACAGAAAACTTCGAAAACAAAACTTGTGAAAGCTTCGTTTGCGCGTGCAATATAAAGCAAGCCTCGGAAGTTTAGACGTGCGTGGCATCGTGCGTGTGCGATCGCATGCCTAATATTACCAGGATTGCGGCAAGCAGCTGTTCAAATGTTGCATCATCAGCATACAGTGGATATTTGATTATGAGATGATTTTTAATCGGACCTGCATTTTCCAGTTGCCAGCAAACTTGCCTGAAAATAGTAAAACCTCCTGACATGAGTTGGAATTAGAGAAATTGCTTTGCATTATTATGACATCGTAAATTGCAATTCCATACCTATGCTGAGTGTTTCATTTCCATTGATAATCCTCTTCTTAGATTCTGTGGAAGTGTCAAGCTAAAAGGAATTATTGTAATGGGTGGAGAAGGTGATTTGCATCCTTCTAAAATGAAATTGTGAGTTTTTCTACAGTTTTTATCCTTGGATTTTTGCAATTTCTTGCAATTTCTGTTTCTCTACTTTACATTGCAGTCGATTGAGTGATTGAGTTGATTAAGTGATTGATTAAGCGATTAAGCGAGTGATTTAGCTAAATATAAGCTGGAAGGAACAAGGAAAAGAAATTCCGAGAAAGAGTACTGAAACTGGCTTGACACCTGTGGAGAAACAAGCAAGAACTCGCAAGTGATGTTCTTTTTTGGGACCAAAAGTACGGCAACAGATCAAGAAAACGACCTCAGTGTACCTACATTGCACAGTTATTGGATGACACCAAACTCCGCTGATAAGGTACCCCTTAGGCGATGGAGTATCGACAAGGATGGAGGGAACGTAGCGTCAATTAACATTTGACATTTTACGTATTGCGTGATGGAGGGCGACTCTAGAATAACTTAGGAGAACAACTAACAGCGTAGGAAGGTTTAAGTGCATGTATTGCTTGAGGGGCAATCCATCTATCTTGGTCGGGTTTCAACCCGATCCGACAAATTCACGCCAGTGATCACGGTCCTTGATCACTGTTTTCAGTTCTCCTGTTGCTTGCAATTCTTGAGGGGCAAGATGCTTGAGAAAGATCTTACCGCCTCTGTAGTTTAAGTTAATGTTGAAGATTAAGAGATTTATATTGGAGATAAATCTAAGCTAGACAATAAGGGTAGCGCTTGAGAAAGGATATGTCGGTGAGTTATTATTTTCGTCTGTATTCGCCGTTTGCATTGTATTGCACTATGATGAAGCAGCTGGTATGAATCAAGAGAGAGAAATATGCCGTTTTGTGTCTTCGTTTATTTGGTTTGTTTGGAGTCTTACCTCAAAGTTAGAGAATAAAAACGTAGGCCATCATTGGAAAGGTCGAGTTTACAAAAGTACAAAAATTATCCGTGATATCTCTACCTGATTACGATGAATTGATTTAGTCGATTGAACTCTATCAACAACATTTGTTGTTTCCGATATGCA
>WUAR02018348.1:0-10499 GCA_015164055.2 Chrysaora achlyos
CACTGAGCTGCTATCTCGTGGAGGATTTCACCTGACGAAGTGGACAAGTAACAAGCGAGAAGTATTGGAGGTCATTCAAGACTCTGAGTTATCAAATGAACTGAAGAATGTAGATTTTGAAAAGGAAACGTTTCCAACTGAGAGAGCCTTGGGTCTCCAATGGAATACCGAAGAAGGTAATTTTCAATACAATATTGGTCTCGAGAACAAGCCAGAAACAAGACGAGGTAAATTGAGCATCGTATCATCAGTGGATGATCCTCTTGGATTTGTGTCACCGTTTATCCTTCGAGCAAAGATGATTCTACATCATCTTTGTAACGCATGTAACGCACGAATACTTACCCAAGGGACTACTTACCTGTTTTTCCCCTGTTTATTGAAATTTGTTGCTTATCAGTTGTTAACGCTGTGTACACTTGGTTCCATGTTGGTAGCTATAAAAGCGAAGCAGGCCTTGCTTTCGAGAGAGAAAGATAAATCGACATATGATAGAAGCCCGGGACAAAAAATAATTTTGGCAGTATGCTTTGCTGTAATTTTTGCTGAGCCTTTAAAGCTACGAGGAAATAAAGTTTGTGAGTAGATTAACCCTGTGGTATTAATTTATTCGTAATTTGTATCAGTTTATTCGTTATTTCTTGTTTATGTATTAGTCGTAAGTTTCTCAATTATTTTGTTTATGCTTCTTTCTTACGTATATTTAGTTGACTTGAGTTTAATTTATTGTAGCCAACCGCATTATTAATGCCTAAAGCCAGTTGTTATCTATTGCTGTGGTTCTTGGGTTTTGGGCTTTGGTGTGAGTTGGAAAATTCCCCTGTAGCGCTGAGTTTGAGATTCGTCGCTACACTAGGTATGCTAGAACAAAGAAGACAACATGATTTGTAAGTTTTCTGAACTGCATAGTCGAAACAACTTACATAGAGCCTTAAGTTCTATTTCATTTCTTAAACACGTTTCGATATAATCAGAACGGGAGGAAAAGCAATGGCTGGTTGAAGAATGCCCCTTAGTTACGAAGGCTAAGATTATGAAAGAAATTAATTGCAGTTCTAAGTCAAATCAAACCAAATAATTAAGGCTCAAGCCATATTTTTTTTTGTACAAATCAAGCTGACCAAATGGGCCTAAGCTATTAAAAAGAAATCAGATATATGCAGAAGATAATTTTCCCAACTTTTAATAGGGTTACATGTGGCAACTGCCAGTTAATGCATACTGTTCGATGATCTTGATGCTGCCAGGAAATAGAAATTATATGAATTAAAATGGACGAAGTCGTTCTTAGCACCGAAGAGGAAAAGTCATGTATGACTCAGCTGGATAAATTTCAGGCAGTTTGTTTGCACGAATAGGTTTTAAAAACTGCCTGGTTCTAGTACAGGTTCCAATAAAAAAACCCATGTAATGGATCTTCCCACAAAATTAATGGATGTGTGACATACAGAAAACTGGCTCAATGGTGTTGGGGTTCCTTGGTCGGGAGGTGAGAGTTGTGCTCCCTGCATGTTGTGTTTGCAACATCCGTGCTCAATTTCCTCCACCTGGTGGAGAGCAAATCTTTCAAGATTTTAATTTTGTAGGATTTCAAGAAACTGGGAAAATTGTATTGCTTTTTCTTGCATGTTTTTCTTAAATTTAATTAGAATGTACAGTAATGAGTAAATCATAATAATTAACTTTTGTATATGCACATGTAAAATGAAATAAATGTCATTCAGTATTGCCATATCTGGTTCCATTCCTACTGCATCTTTGGTGTCAGGGTTTAGTAACACTGAGACTGCTAGTTGATGTTCTCTAAAATCCTTTCCTTCATCTTCCGCGGTTGCAGAGCATTTCTAATTTTACGTGCAGAGAACACAGCCAGAGAAAGAGACGAGTGATACGTATTTACAATCTACTGAACTAAATAAAAATTCTTATTACAAGATATTTAAAGGCTGTTCAAGGAAACGGAATATAATTTCTACCTACGTAAAAGTAAATAAAGTTGCAGAGTTACTTTCTAAATAAGGAGAGAAACTGGTATGGGAAAGAGATGAGTAACCTGGGAAAAACAACAAATGGGAATGACATATTGTGATGAAGTGGGAGTGCTGCGAGTGACGTACGGTGATGTCGATGAAATGAGATGCGACGTTGAGTGGAAGAAAGCTTTGAGAATGAATGAATGAAAAGAAAATAGCCTGAGAGTGAAAGAAAGGCCTAAAAATACGCGGTTTAATTTCACTACAAGGGTGTTTATACTGAGAACAAAGAGTTTTAGCAACTGCTATTTTTGCATATTCCTGTTCAATTGCAGTAGGATCTGCTTTTGCAACCATTTTTAACAAAATTTGCACATAGCCTAAAGTGTTGAAAAATTTACAACAATATCCTCAAATTGTACTTAAGTTGCCAAAAAATATTATTGTAAAATATTTGCAAACACACACAAAAAATTAAGAGCAGTTTAAAGCAACTTACCATAAGTAGTTGGTGCAGTCTTCTTTGCACGAAAAGAGTAGCCTCCTTTTCTTATTTTGGGAATTTCACCCTAAAAACTATTTGTCCTTTCTTATTTCTTTCAAACTGCCTGTCCCCATTCTCATTGTAGTGAAGTGAAGCTAGAGGTAGTCTGAAAAAGATTTTTTTCCATGAAAAATAGGATATTGTTATTCTGTCTTGCCACGTTCCATTCACATAATTGCAAATTAATCCATTCATTACTTGCTAATTATGTAAACAACAGGCTTCTCTTTCTTGCTATTAGTTTCCAACTTTTGGGAATCCTGTAAGTTTGCCTACTTGCAAAGCATCCTTTTGTAGCTGAAGGCTGTGATCTTTGGACAGAAATGAAGCATCAATGAGTGAAACATCAAGACTTGAAGTCTGATGTTTCGAACTAAGTTTCTTTATCTCTTTTAAAAGATGAGGGCAATCTATTAAGATAGCTTTTCATAACCTTTAGTACCTAAAATTTAAAAGCAAAATTAGCTCCACTTGATCTCAGTTGCAAGAAATAGCTAAAAGTTGTCACTTTTAATTAGGAAAAATTCAAAGTATCTTTACAAGGGCTGAACCAAGCATTTCATTTGCACGTTCAAAGCATTTCATGTGCACGTTCAGGAAAATGTCACCATGTATGTTAATTCAGTATAGAATATGTATGTATGAATATGTAGAATGCATCTTCTAATTAAGTAGCATTGAAAATACTAATGCTAAACATAACAAGAAAATTTAAAGCATAAAAATCATATCACCTTTAACAACATGCCAGGTATCATAATAGTGTTTTTTATCGGTATGATTTTCTCTCAGCCATTTGTGAATTTGGAGATTGATCCATCGATCTGTCTCGATTGATCTCGAACTGTGACGATGGTGTGTATTTTCAGATTGGCCTCTTTTAACTCTGCTACTTCGCGAATCAGTCCTTATCACAATTGCCACACTGCTAGTCACTTCATTACTCTAAAACAGGAGCAAGAAAGGTGTTGATTAAGAACCTTTTGAAATGCGCTGTATTGGTATTGATAGCCAGTTTGCTGAAGAGTTTCATCTGACGGAGATTCCATGCATGGTTAAAACTGGACATCAAATACTGCGACAGATGATTGTAATATGTTGAATTGCTGATGCATGCAACATTCAAAGAGTGAAACATTCTCAGCACTTTAGTGGACGATAGTCAATTCAAACAAATAGATGCTCATAGCGGCAAATTGAAAGCAGGGACATCACCATAATTGGATTGAGATGCTCATACTTGGGTAAAGTTGCAATCTTCTCTGATGCATTTTTGGCAAACCGTTAAAATTGTTCCCTTTCTGAACTTATCTGTAACAGTGCAATTAGAGCTGCAGCGGGGACATTTTGCAAACAAATCCCATAAACATTCTTTAAAAACAATAAATTTAGTTTCATCTATAAATGTTTGTCTAATTTTTCCACACCTGACAAGGAAAAACCAGGTAAAATAAACTTTAGTCTTTGTTTAAGAAAATATATCAGTTAATCCAGTTCAATAATCATGTTAATTTTCATATCAGTGTCCTTTCGAAAGAGGGAACTTCATCACCAAAAGAAAGAAAGCTAGCGTTCTGAACATCAGCCATTATTTCGTCACTGTGTTTGTTATCACTGCTGTGCTCATGGAATGGAATATTTCTCGATAGAGTTTCTCTGAATATGGCATGTAACTGTAGTGGCTTTTTGTGCTGGTCAAACTTGAATGCCTTGGCAAATGAAACAAAATGATAGCTACAAATGTAATAACAAAGTGTGTAATATTTTGGCAAAAGGTAGTATTTTAAAAACACAAAAATTACTTTGAATTCACAAACCTTTTGAGCGATAATGGATATATCACTTCTCTCTTTAGAGTGCATGTTTTAGGGTATTGTGTTGATACATGGCACTTGCTAGGAACTAGCGGTGTATCATTCACTGTCGCTGCATAAATTTCGTTGCCAATGTTAGAACAGCATATTGTTCCCTGTACTGACTCCATGTGGGTCAAAGCATTATCTAAGATCTGTAAAAGAAGTAGAAATAAAGTAGACATTAATGTTATCACATAACTTTAAGGCTATAACACTTTTATATTGCTATGAATTGATTGCTTGAACTATCTAAATATTTCATCAGTTTGGCTCGTCTGTCAAAAAAGGGGGCGTGATTCGATTTATCAGTCAAAACTTCAGTATGAAATTTCAGTTTAAACTGATGAAAAAACTGATGAATCAAACGGAAAGAGACAGTTTTGACGCCAATTAACCACTTCTCGATGACGTATTTTGTGCAGACGATCATATTTTCTAGGTAAATAAAAGCAAAGAAACATAAAAGAAACAAAATTAAATATGGTTTTAAAACTGAAAAAGGTTTAGCTAAACTGAGGTATTTTTAAGGAATCGATTCTCTCATAGCAGTATGTTGTTTTTTAATATTATATTGTGCCAGATCAACATTAAAAGTTTCAGGCCCCATCCTTAAAAACGTTTGAAATTTGTCATTGTCTTGAGCGCAGAGTTGCTTTAAGAAGTGATAAACCCCAGCTTGCTTAACAAACCGGCCACAGAAGACGCAGTCCGACCACACCAAACGCAAACGAAAACTTTACAACCTTTCACAACCCGAATAAAATTTTATAGAGATATTTCTTACCAGTGTGGGTTGATCGATCTATGCAGATCGAATCTCATTATCTTTTCCTTTATAAATTTTCACGATCTTACACAGCTTCTTAAGTCATGAAATTATTGCAAAGAACGCAATATCTCCAACATTAAGGTTGGGTTCTTTCATATAAATTCTATGCCTGTACCCTTGTAATAAACTTGTAGATATTCCTTTCGACAAAGAACAATAAATTGATGTAACCCTTTTTATTACAACCAGCACGCCTTGACAAATCTGTCGTAGGTAAGTCTGCTGTGTTTATTACACCTGGACAAGAAAACGATTGATATCTTTCGGATTTCTTGCAAAATTCTGATATAGGATTGCAAAATATGAACCAACGGTTGGTTGTTTTTCACCCGGGAAAGATCAACCCAGTTATATGTATCAATTTCTTCATCTTCAAACTCTTCTTTCGAAATCTTAACGAAGTTATCAACTAGTTTTACCACCAATTACCCTCCTAGGAAGTCTAGTCAAGGTATAATTTGTTGTTTCAAAGTTGAAACTTGAGATATTGAAGCAAATAATTTCGTTTTTTACAATGTCAGATTGCTATTCTACACTTAAATACACTGCGCTTGTAAAGGTCTCTCACTCTAGTTCGAAAAAACGATAAAGTTTGATATAAGACGGTTTTTCCTATTGTGGAACAAATACTTAGGTGAAAATATACACTTCGAAAAGTTTCCAAGTGTGTTTAACAATGATTTTAAAGTTTTCTTATTCTTTTTAGTAAAAGGTTCGTCCCACAGATATTAATTTACAAACAAATGCAGAGAAAAAATTTTAGTTGAAACAGTCACCTATCCCAGATCGAATATCTTCACTGCTATCTATATTATGATGCTCAAATGTTTGTATGTTAGTATGAATCTTGATTTCCTTTGTTTAGAGCTGCACCGTTTAGCGGTTGGCGTTCTTTCTTTTTCCCTCAATTCACCCCTGGACGGCTGCCCCCACTGCATGGGTAGTGTCAAATCTATTTTATGTGGTAAACTTGCCTCTCATGGGCTCACCATTTTCGATCTAAAACAAATTTCCATCTTCGTTTCTCAAAGGCCCTTCCGATATACTGCTTCAGATCTTTCTTTACAGCAATTCGCGTTTTTTCGAAAAATTCTTTTCTACAACCAAAGCCTCAAATGTATGCTTGCTTTATGTCGTTTTACTTACGTAAATTTCTTTCGAGTTTTCGAGTAAAGGCCGATACAATTCTCTTTTTTAGTTTTGCCATGTTTTCCAACTGTCAACGGCTATTGTAAACAATAGCTTTCGAATGCTGTCTGCCCTCTGCGAGAGCACAAGGGATGATTTTCTGTGCACATCATTTGCCAGAGAAGGACCCAGGAACCAAATGAGCGGAACGGAGAACTTATATGAAGATACATCCTTCTGAGGCAAGACTGGGCAAGAGCGCAGGTGACGGGCAGCAGAAAAATAACAATGATTATGATAATAATCTTTTTCTCGAGGTTCAGTGATTGAGAGATGGAAAAGACATAGGAGCTTCAGCAAAGATGTCGCACAGCGTCATCGAGCGTGTAAGAAATAAATGTTATAATAACAATAGTTCTTTTTATTGGGGTTTAATTGATTTAAGTAAATGGAGATGACACAGGAACTTCAGCTGCATCAAGCGTGTTTGAATAAAATGTAAAAATTATAGTAAATTATATAATTTTTTTCATCGAGGTATTAGTGATGTAAGTAAATGGAAATGACACATGAAATGAAGATGCTCAGTTGCTGCATTGAGCCCGTTAAAAATACATATTATAATTATAACTTAGTTACAATCGACCCCTTGCACAGAAAACAGAATAATGACACATCTTCTAGTCTCCTGTATATTATAACGTGCATATTTTGGTATATATTTTTGTATCACGATTTGCTTTGTTTTGAGCTGCACCCTCAAGTTGTTGGAATTTTTTTCTTTTTTCACGTGGATGTCTGCTCCCACTGCTTGAGCAGTGTCAAATCTATTGTGTTAGAAATAAATATACTGATTATAATAATTCTTTTCAAAATAATATTTATACAATAATTCTAAAAAAAGACTGAGCCGAACAACCTATTTTGACGAAGTCTACAAATTCAATTGCCTCTCTGCTGGAAGATATTGAAACACTAACAAAAGACTGCCTTGCAAAATACAAAAAAAGGCAAACCAAAGAAGTGAGCAAACCATGTTTTTAGGTTTCACTCTATAGATGCAAATATTGGCAAAAAAATGTCCACAGCGCAAAATATAATCACTTGTATTACATAATATACCTAGAAGTGATCAAGAAGATCACTGTGAATGTAAGATACAAATTGATTACTTTCAAATGCTTCAAATGCATTTTTTTAATTATTTGGTTGAAAATCTAGGCTATTAAGTATTTAAAAAATGAGCTAGACATAGCAATATAGTCAGACTTGAAATGAAAGGTTGGGTAGATTTTTATCACTTATTAAAACTTCATCTATTGGTTATTCTGTATCTGATATCCATGAAATTGATTGCAATGATGTTCTGAATTTAGAAGGGAACACTAGAAGTAAGAGCGTATGTCATTCCTTACTTGATTCAAAAACTGATAAATTATTATTCCCATATCGAATAAAAATAATAAACATAATTAATAGACTAGAATAAAGATACATAAAAATGAATGCTCTTTATTCTGGATAAGTACCCTGTGTACTAAATAACTTCACCCAAGATAACTAGTCCTAGTTCAATGTGGTTATAATTACTCAATTTTCATTTAGAATTAGACACAGTACTAGAAAAGTGTGATGTTCTCGTGAAAGAGATGGCAACATCATCAGTTTTCAACAAAAAAAGGCAAACCTGGTATGAGAGAATAGATACTCACTCACAAAATGGGAGGAAGTTCACTAAGAGATAGTTGGGATTGCTATAAAGTCTCAACAAATTGAAGAGAGTCATTCGTGCTCCATGTGCAAAAATGCAGAAACTATTTGCAAACAGTGTAGAAGGTTTAATACCTTTTGTGTAATATTGTGGTCTACTGTTCTAATTCGCTAAGTAATAGGCTTACTTTCATGAACAACCATCTTCAAGAGATCTTTCTTAGTCAATGCATTTCAGGACAAGAAAAAAACATTGAAATTGGTGACAATTTATCAAAGTTAAAAAATTATAGCAATGAAAAATAAACAGGATTAGTAATTATCGTTCAATTTTCTATCTGTGTATTTGAAAAGAACCGTTCTTTGTACATATTGTTATTCATTTCCTTAAGATACTTAAATGCATTTTCTCTCCAATTAGATTCACCCTTTATCATTATCTATTTTTGTCTCTTGTTTAATAGATGGATCTTTACCCTGTAGTGCATCAGCTTACTGACAGAATTGTGCATTTAATGAAGAAAGCACGAAGATTTTCATACCTACCCATTTTGATACGCTGAAAATGATTCGATGCAGATCCCAACTGAAAAATGATGGGGTAATCAGGCCCCGTCTCGCCAATGTTACATTACTCTAAATCAAAAGCAAATGGCAATGAAATTATAAAAATCAATTAATTGGCCAAATTTTGACATGCTTAATGCATAAATGAAAAAATCCATATAACAATTGCCCCCAAATGCTATTCTTAGATGGGGTACTCGGAACCAGTCCTCTTTTTGTGTGATATTTGCTATAATCTACTGATAAGACACAATATAATTCTAAAATCTACTTATTTACAATATTTTGATAAGCTGAATAAGATAGGATTCCTAGCTATTTCTTAAAGTGCCCCCTCTTTACTATTTTTAGATAGGGTTAACTCGAACTCAGTTCTCTTTCTTATGTTTTACTGCTTTAATTCGCCAATATTATAAAGTCGATATGATTCTCCATCAAACTCTTGTCTAGATCCAAACCAAAGATCTTGATGAAACAATTACATACTTCAGAAAAAAGATTGTACTATACACTATTCGCACTATTAGTGGTTTAAATTATTGAGGGGGGTTTGGGATAGCTGCCCCCATCGAAATTTTAAAGTACTTTTGAAGATAATTGCTTTTGTTAAGTCTTCCAGCCATCAAATTCGAAACACCAACTCAGAAAATCCACTGCACTTGCCCCCCTTCCATTGAAAAGCTCAATTTCCAGCACTGCGTACTATGTCCTGTTTTTAACAAAATAATCTACTGTACATCTGCACACTGTCCATCCCATTTGGAAAGCTCTATGCATGGAAGGTCATTATGCTTGCAACTGCAGCGAACTCCACAGTTTCTCGTACACGAGCAGCACTTTAATTCTTTCAGTGCCTTTGAAGCCTCGGCTATAGTCATCCAGATCGATTGATATCGGTTGACATAGGTTGAAATTTATATCTTTCCAACCGCATGCTAAAACATCAGGTAGCTCTCACGCAACTTTCAATGACGGCTTCAATACAAAACTAATTTTAGGTATTTTTGTTCCTGGTTTTAACAAAAAAATCATTCTTTGAAAATACAATGTCTACACTCTAGATTTTTCTTTCGTTGAATATTTTAAAGATTATCAAATTATTAAAAACTATCAAACAAATATACAGCTACTTACCCTGATTGGTATATAGCTCTCAAAGTATGCTGATAAAGTGCATCTCTTGTTGGTGACAACCCATCTGCTGGCCTTCTTTTCTTTGTAAACAGATGTCTCTTGGAAAAAAAAATTTTGTGTTCAATGACGATCGATGGACATCCAAATAACAAATCCCTCTATGAGGGTCAAGCCATCTTCAGTAATTGTTGTAGGACAATCACACAGCCTCTTGAATGAATGTGTCACCTCTGGGAAAGCTTTCCGTGTTTCCCAAGAAGAGGTTTTACTTCTATCGGTGAAAGACAAGGTTGTATCACACCCTGTAAAGGCATACCAGAACAGAGTGCCAAAACAGATCTGCTCTCCTAGCCTGCTGGCATATTCGGGAATAGGAAACCAACTTCTCTTTTTACCAGTCCCGAATTCTATCCACAATTCTTCAAGAAGCAGCTCATGGAAATCAGCTATTGCTATAAAAATTACATTTGTGTCAACTGTCTTGTCTTTTTATGTCCCATTTCTGCCATATTCATGGTTACATGGTGCAAATGTGAGAATTTCGATAGAATCATTATTTGTGAGAACATTGTCGTCCACTGTGAAAACTATTTGAACATTGCTCAATCTGCTATTGTTGACAAATTTTGCAGCTTTTAGTCGAAAAAGTTCTTCTTTGTTTTCATTTACTCTAAGGCAATGCCTCTATCTTCTCTTGTAGATGCTTTGATGCTCTTTTGCCGATAAACGTTGAACACAACATCTATTCTATCAATGAA
>WUAR02018459.1:0-10495 GCA_015164055.2 Chrysaora achlyos
AATTGGTATAGAGTTCCATGAAGCTTTAATCAAGGCTTTGGAACATTAGCAAAGGTATGCTGAATTTATGAGATTTTGTAACTTTATTTGATTCCAACAAATTGAACATTCTTTGGGCAATTGTTATACCTTAATGCACAATATCCTTTTTGCACAATTTGTAATTCCTGTTAGATCTTGACCTTGCACAAAAGGAGGGTTTCAGGCTTTAGAAAAGCTAATTGAAGGGCAAAGACCAGGGACAAGAGTGGTCAAAAAAGTGATGGAAATGAAATTGCAGCTTTAAGCCAGGGCAAAGCAAGAATATCACTTAGTCTTTGTAATATGAGGCTCGGCATCACAATTCTTTGTACATTGTCGTTATTTTAAATTATTTATTTCTTCATTCTATTAACGACATACTACACGCACAACATATCTATTTTTATTACCCTACTTGTCCAAGGCTTTCAAAACTGAAATGTGCAAGAAAAATTAAAGGCAACCTACCCAATCAAATAAGGAAATTTTTGATGAAAATTCGCTACCTTAGCATTGATCTGGAAATCACTGAGTTTGCATGGCAATATTTCCAATAGACAATTTTCGAAAAGATAATAAGATAATGCACACAGCCTACTTTCATATTACAAAGACTGTCCACTGTGCAGCAGGGAGCCAGTAGAGCATGATAGAAGCTGGCCTCTAAGCCCCTTGTTGCATTAAAACCCATAAAAGTATCTCTAAGTGTTTTAATTTGATGTTTTTTATCTTTCAGGATCATCTTTCAATAAATTAAGTGCAGCAATGCTAGTTTCTGGACAAGTGACTGTTCAATGTTTTATCTTTAAGTCTGAGAGGTTCAAATATGTGTGTACTTGTGCTTGAATGGATTTATTACAAATTATAAAAACCCAAGTTTTTTTTCTTTTCACCTAATCTCAATTTAATGGCATCTTCTATTAAATGATGAGTATCATCAAATTGCTCAATTTATGTAAAAGAAAAGTGATTGATAAACCTTTCCTCTGAGATATCAATAATTCTCGTTTTTAGCGTTTAGATAACGCAAGAGCTATTTCTGATGAAACGGGGAGGGATGATGGTACAGGGTTTAAAGTCTGTGTGCAATCAGCAAGTTCATGTACCGGCTCTGTCCTCCTGGCAAAAATAATGGCCTTTTTAGCTTTGCTCATGACAGCAGACACAAAAAAAAACAAGTTTTCAACATCAAAAAGGCATGATTGATTGAGCAACAAATTTCCCTCTCACTAAATTTATTATCAAGTTAGAAATATTTTTGTAGTGATTCCCCAAGAATTCCCTCCATCTGTGCAATAACAAGCTGACACTGTTTCTCCACCTCAAAGTCTTCATCTATAAGGAAATATAACCATAGCTACTAAGTTAAAAAGTCAAAATATCATATTAAATATATGTCATCAGTTTTAGAAAATAATTTCGCTAAACTAAAAAAAGGTTAGAAATTGCCTTATTTGTATGGATAAAAATCTCAATTAATGCAACTTATGATTAATGATTAATCTTGATTAATGCAACAATTATTACCTTCCATTAACTCTGCTAAGAATGGGATGCTTTCTGGCAGCAAAACCATGTAGCCTTCACCAATGCGTTTGTGAATTTGCTCCAACAGTTTTAATGCAGATAGACGCACCTGGAATGCAATTAAAATATTTATACCAAAATACTGAAATAAGCACATTGAAGTCATTATATAATTTTTCAACTTGTAGTTGTAATGTTTAAGCAAAGGTTGGCATTACTTGCTAAAGTGACTCTTAAGCAGTGGAAAAGGTTATTCAATTGCGGTATCTCTATTTCGAGTTCTTGCCAAGGAAATGCTTTTAAGCAATAAGCAAATTGCTATGAGAATCTACTGTAATTAACCAGGGCAAAAAAGCCAACAAAGCTATTTAACCGTCCAAGCTGTGAACTTCAAAAAGAATAATCATAAACAAGGCAAACATTTAACATGGATAACAAATAAGATAAACATTTAAGGTAACAAATTAAGACAAAATTTGCTGATTCAGAAATGACTGGGTAGCATCGAGTACTGTTTAACTTCTTAGTTCGAACCCATTTTAAAAGAGTGAGAAAAGATATTGCCACCTCTCTGTAACTCCAAGCAATGGCAATGAGAAATCACATGGTGTGGTCGCATCAAGAGGAAAGACTAGGTTCGCACTGTATAGATTAGTCTTAGGATATTCAGTGTTTTTGTGGTGTTTTGAAAATAGCAAGTGCATGTGTCCATCAACATGAATGGATATTTGTGAATGTCACCTGCCCAGCAGCCTTAAGAATAATAGTAGCCACAAAGCATCAAACCAAGGAATAAAAAAAGGTTTACCTGGCTATTGGGACTTCTTGTTTTCAAAAGTATTTGATAATTCAATGTCTTCCAGCCTGCCTCTTCAGAAATGTCAGCAGCAAAAGATGTTACACACGGTATCAGAGAATCAGCAATTCGTGCTGTGTAGACTGCATTGCCACCTAGTGGATTTTCAATCTAAAATCAAGGAATGACAAAGTAAAGGTCGGTTAAATGGTTAAATTGGGCAATAGATTTGCCAAGTGTGGTGACATTCTTTTTCATTGTAAAAGACATCTGGCGTCTTCATCACACAAGAGCAATGCTAAAAACCTCTGCAACCTCAAATTTGGTTTTGAAGGACACTGGGTGGGATGTAAGACTCTCAGGGTACACAAGGGGCAACAGAATCTTTCATAACCAAGAGAGGAGTAGGAGACTGGTGGGGAGATAAGGAAACTAAGGGGGTAAACAAATCATATCGGGACAAAAAGGGGGCAACAGCAGCCTCTCAGGATACTGAAGAAGGTAAAAAGAATATTTCAGTATCATGAGAGGAGCTTAGGGAAGAGGGAAGCCACTAGTCTTGGGACACTGGTGGGGAGAAAAAGCAGCCTCTAAGGACACTGAGGAGCTAATTAAATCATCTCAGGACAACAAGTTAGTAAGAGAATCCTCTTGGGGCAAGAACCTATTGGAGCACTGGAGGGCAAACAAAAGTAGCCTCTACGAATAGAGGAGGTAGCAAAAAGAAGCCTGTAGAAATGTTACCTACTCTTAAATGCCTGAGGAAACAATGTCCTTTCTTTCATAAACAATAAGAAGTAATAGAAGTAATCAAAGCGGTGAATCAAAAAGCCATGTTACCTGGTCAACCAATGGCGCTAAAAGATATTCAAATCGTTCTTTATTGAGAAAGCCTTGAGAATCATTGAGGAAGCACTTTTGCAAACAGTCAAATATCAGCCTCATGAGCAAATCAGTCTTGAACTCGATGTCACTGTCAAAAACACCACAATCTACAAAGATACAATAAGGGATATCAAGAGATCGTAGAATATGTTTTGGTTGTAGCTATATAAGTAAAAATATTGGAGGCAAAAACACCATAGATTGGATTGGATTAATTGATAGGCACAAACGCTTGATATCTTTGCAAGGTATGGGTATCTATGCTGAACACAAGGGGACCACAGCACAGCACAAGGCTGATCTAAGCAGTGCGATCCCAGTCCTTCCCCTTGATGTGACCACACAACCTCATTTTGCCATTTGCCTGGAATCACAGAGAGCTGGTGACTCTCCTCGCTCTTTAATGGCGAGTTTGAATACAACTGCATAACTAAAATTACCCACGAATACTTACTGAATTGAATTTACAAAGAATAAATGAACTAGTTTTTAAATACAAAGTACATAAATTGAAGAAAACTATTAATTTTACAATGAAGAAACAGTTACAGTTAACAAAACAAAATCAGATACAAAGATAATAAGAAGTAGAGTAAAACAAACTTGACTGTAATGCTAAATTAGTAATAGAATAATTCTCACAAAAAATGAAATTCCAACTGGTTATCTTGTGTTATTTTGCTGAAAGGAACCTGCAGAGGAGCCTGGTTGGTGCTGAGCAGGCACAATTTTAACAACCAAAGATTGCATTCCCAGCCTTATACACATTATGTTTATAATGTTTGTTTCACTTAACCATTTGAACTTGAGCAACGTTTTACACAGCTATTTTCATTTCCGCCTTAACTCCAGTTATAAATAAAGACCGGTCCCTAAATAGCCGAAACAAGGACGGAATAAGACAGGGAATAACGAAACCGATCATACCTTCCTTATCTGTGTAGCATTTTCTTATCAGCTCAGCACAAGGTTTGACAATATGACCAGCAAACAGTAAAAACAATCCTTTGAGTTTGTCTGCAATAGCACCACATAGACGGTAAAACGTGAGCAGTCTGTCTCTATGTTTGTCGCTTGTTGCTGCCCAAGTGGAAATCTAATGAAAATAATGATAGTGTATAAGAAGTATGTCTACGTGCTAAAAGGTATTAGTATTTACAAATTGTATTACTGCATTGGTATGTCATACCTTTTGCAAAAACCTCCCTTAGTGCCAAGAACTTTCACCACTGGTTCACAACTAAACAAGTTCTTTTCTTACTATATTAGTGCAAATTTCTCTCTGCAGCGCTACCTAATATATTACGCTCAAAAAATGAACCACAAACCGACTTTTGAAAATATGGACTATTTTATGAAAAATATCTTATGGATATTTGTATCTATAGACCTCTATCTTTGTATGATTATTCAATTCAACCAAAGGCCTTAGTTCAGTCGCAATAATCTTATGGCCTTAATTTTGCATCATGGTGTAGAAGTGGATATTAACCGCTTGGGCTCCCTTGGGTTTTCAAATAGGCTTGCCATACCACCCTACAATCAGATTGATGTAAAGATTTTGGTAAACTGGCCAGTGGCCAGACCCTAACTGACAATAACTTCCTGATGTTTCACTATTTGACCAGCCTTTTTCATTATATATACATCATTACATAGCAATTGAACAGTTCGAGCCATTCGTTGACAGTGCACGATACGTTGTATAGAACAAATGAAGTAGAACAAAATATATGTGATATCTGCTGACAAAATCTTAGTTGTTTTTTACATCTATCCTCACATGTATATTATTATTTATAAATAATGATATCATTTTTATCATTTATTTATTCCTATATATATGGAGTGCAGATGAAATGATCAAGGTAGTAGCAGCAACTGGAAAGCATGCAACAACTGTATCCCTCTCTTTAAACACAAACATCGCTACATATTGAACATTTCTTATCATGAACAGCACGTTTATAATAAGTTTTAATGAAGCTAATCGAGAACAGTGACTGGCATAAGGCAAGAGTTTTTGACTGGAGACCAGCCTAAAAATGGCTCTCAACAACGCGAAGGTAAATACACAGTTTGTGCAAAATGAAGTTGGTTTGATCTAAGACTAACAAAGAAAGATCTCTGAGTTCGTATTCCTAGAGCTTTAGAGCATCAGTAAGCCCATTTACCTTGCAATGTAGCTTATTTACGGGCGCCTGGCCCGAAAGCTCGTTTGAGTTCTTTCTAGGTGTTCTAAGCTACATTCTAGTTATATAATCGGTAGAAAGTTGTATTAAAAGTTTTATATTTTAATTTTTGTATGAATTTAGCTGCCGTAGATATGTTGCGTGTAAAATTAAAAGCTTGAATTTTGATGAAAATGAAAAATGAAATGAATACCTTTAAAAACATTGGTCTGAATATATTTTCCGACAACTTCATGGTCAAGGTACAAAATGCATTGACAACACTTCCTTCTAATTCTTCCAGTTCCTGCTGCGATTTCTCAGAATAGAGACACCTGACGTCAAGCGTTTTCAAGAAAAATGATAAGATTTTTCCACTGTAGGTCTTGGTGTCTTCACGTGATATCGCTTCCATAGCATGTTGGGTGATGTCCATAAATGATTGGAAGGAATGCTGAAAAAAGAAAATATATGCAAGTCAGTCTAAAGAACATAGGATACAACTCAGTTCTGTTTTAAGTCACACTCTGCTGACGACCTACCGTAAATTCTCGAAAGGCCCCCCCCCCCCTCGAATAAGCCCTTCCCTCGAATTAGCCCCAACCCTAGAGCGAGAAATTGTTAATAAGCTCCCACCCCCTCGAATAAGCCCACACCCCTGACAAGTTGATCTTAGCCTTTTGAGTCCATATTTGTACTTTATCGAGCTATGACAGAAAAATCACTCTTTCGGTCTATGATGTATCACATAATATATAATAAATGATGATGATTTTATGAATAATTTTATAAGCCCCCCTCTCGTTTAAGCCCTACCCTCGAAAAAGCCCCCCTCGAAAATAATAAAAAATAAATAAGCCCCAAGGGGGCTAATTCGAGAATTTACGGTAAGTCAGAAAGGCCGCAGTGTGCTAAATCTTCTCGTTTTTTTCGCTTCCAAATCTTTTTACATTTTCCTGTTAAGTACCTTATCTATCAAATTAAGAATACAACCAACATAAGACAAAGTAGATGATTTATAGGGGACTAAACAGTTGGTCAAGGTATCTGGGGACAGGTACAAGGATTGACTAAAACATTGACTAAGAATAAGGGATGCACCGAAATACAAGTTTTATTGCAAATAAACAAAATTGTGATATTGTCTTAGTTTCAAGAATAACAAGCAAGATACTGACGCCTAGTAATGCTGTACTGCTTAATATTCTCACTGCAAATGTAAGATGCACATCGAAATAATTTGTCATTGGAGGTTAGAAAATGAAAAAGTACAAAAAAAAGTTTCAAAACATTCTTTAAAACATAGTATTTATAAAAGATACCTTTCTTAAAATAGTTAATGATTTATAATGTGTAAACCTTCCTTATAAAATATCAGAAAAGGCAGATGTGAGCAAAACAATGGTGAGGTGTTTCAAACCGCAAAAATGAACTGCAAAGTGCTGTAGTTTTTTTTCACATATCCTTATGCATCTGTTTCTATTTTTGTGAAATCTAATGTACTATATAAATTAGACAAATTTCTTCATTTCCAGAATTTTCGATTAAAGATGAAGAATTAAATGGCAATTGAGTTCAGTTTTATCGGAGGCATGAAAATTGTTTCTCAGAGAAAGAAAACATCAAAAGACGAAATTGAAAGAAGTTACAGAATGAGAATTCAAGACCAAACTTCAAAGATTCAAACAAAGATCGATTCGTTAAAAGAAGTTCTGGAAATTGAAACAAATTTAAGCAAGAACGACGAAGGAATGGCATTCGATGAGCAGCTACGGAAAGGGGACATGATAACTAAAAAACAACTGCATGTCATGGCTTTTGATTTAAGAGAAATAGAACTTGTAGTCAATGCAGGAAAAGAGAAACTACTTGAACAAGAAGTAATGATATCTGAAATCAAACACAAACTCAAAGTCTCAGAGAAAGAATTTGTTGATATGCGATTGACCCATGCTGCAGAACAGCTTGCAAAAGAGGCTCAAATGGAAGCTATACAGGAGCTAATGCAAGAAGAAGCGGAGAAAATCACAAAGGAATATAAAAGTCTAAGGAAATCATCTCCAGAACTAAAATCAGATTTAATCAACTGTAGCAGATTACTGAGAAGTAAAACATTGAAACTGGTTGAGTACAAAAACGCTTTGACTGATGTGACGAGAGAAAAAGACGAAATCAAAATGCAATTAGAAGTTATGGTTAAAAAGAAAGTTACAAGAAGAGGGTGGAAGAAGTTCTTATGCTGTCGTTAAACAACCGAACAAGTTTATTTATTATTATCGAACTAAATTTAAAGTATTAAATACAATTTCCGGAACAATTTTTTTAAATATATGATTCTAGTTTAATTGTTCATTTGCGATCTTTTTATCACAACTGAGCAATCAATGTTTGCTCTTTTCATAGTCTTTCTGCTTGAAAATAAAATTTATTAATTTAATGAAAGGAAAATAGTTCAACACAACTTAATGTACACTGTATCAGATGCTTAAAGGTCATCAAAGAGGCATTGTCGGAAGAGTTCAAACTTGTTTCAAATTAACATCGATTTACTGCGCGCATGGTGCATACTTCTTTTCCTGTAAGAAATTTGTTTCTATCTGGCAGAATAAGAGCTGCCGTTTGGCGATACGTAAATCAAAATAAGAATTATAAATAGTGAAACCAAGACTGACTTTCACAGATTGCATTGCAAGAGCAAAGACGCTGATTAGCAATATTTCCTTCTGTTACGTCACAAAAGTGATCAATTTACCTGTGACGTCACAATCAAAAACGCCGCACAAACAAATAAATAAAATATAATACCTGATAAATCTATTGAGATTTTGTTACAAATCATCAATTTTTCTGAGCAACTTCAGTGATCAGTTAAAATGGATAGGAAGATAAACGACAGAGAAATGAATTTGCAGTGTCAAGAAAATCGCAAAAATACGGATCATTCCGTAGAACACAAATTGATGCTAAAGAAAAGGGCGGAGTTACTCGAAGCCGCGATAGAAACAGTGAGACGGTATGATAGATTGAGGCTCGGCATACCAACAGAGACCGTAAAGGTTTGTGAAATTTACATCACTTGCCAAGATAGCTTGTTCTAAGCGACCTTCGTGCGACCATCAAATGACCAGGCCTAGTTTTGCGTTAAATAAGATCAATAGACAAATGAAACAAGCATTTGAAAACAGAGCAGTTTTGCTTATTTTCTTCAACAACTGGCCCAATAAAGGCAGTGGGTCCCACTGCAAAGTAACTTTATCACATTTTATAGTCACTTTGATGGTATAAATTACTTTAAATTTAATTGATATTTATTTCAGGAATCTACTCCAGAGAAGGAATGCAAGACATTGAAAGTGAAACAAGTGGAATCTGAAGAGAATAATTCAAAGGATGAAGGTCTTGGATCGAAGGAAGATGTTCATTTGCTAGATACGAAAAATGAGAAACTGGAGGACCCTCTTGGAACTTCAAATGTTCACCAAGAATTGAAGAATGCAAAGGAAATGTCAGTTGCAATGAAGAAAGAAATGTTACAACTAAAAGAAGAGCTAGCTAAGGAAAGAGAGAGGAATAACAATCTAAGAAAGGAATTGAACAAAACGGTAAAGAGAGAAACAGAACAAAACATGACACATCACTGGGAAGTTGTCACGCTGATGGCAGATGTGAAATTCGAAAGATATATGCATCAAGGCGATATTGAATTCAAGAGAGAGCAGATAAAAAAGCTGGAATATTCAGTAAGATATTCTCGTTTTATAACATAATAAACTATCGTTTAAATTAAGCTTGAATTACAGCAGGTACTCTTAACGAGCAGTATGATAAATTACGTTGGCAAATCTTTTTCTTATGTCTTGTTCACCTAACACATTTTGTATTATATAGAGGAAGTTGAAGGTTCGAGTGATTTTCCAAGCAATTATCTGAAATCATCTATCTTGTAATGCAAAAATAAATTACGAGACCGACAAGGCAATCTAGGCCTAATCAAATATCAGAAAAGGTAGATGCGAACACAACAATGGTTCAGGTATTTGAAAAGGCCGACATGTGCTAAAAAGTACGGTAGTTTATACACTTACCCTAATGCCTCTGTTTCTATTTTTGTGAAATCTAAAGTGCGGCATTACAATAGTGTTATCACGAATTATTTACATTTGCAGAACTTCCAATTAAAGATAAAGAACGAAATGGCAGCTGAGGTCAGCTTCATCGGAGGAATGAAAATTGTTTCTCGCAGGAAGAAATCATTAAAAGACGAAATTGAAAGAAAATATAGAATGAGAATTCAAGACCAAACTTCAAAGATTCAAACAAAGATCGATTCGTTAAAAGAAGTTCTGGAAATTGAAACAAATTTAAGCAAGAACGACGAAGGAATGGCATTCGCTGTGCAGCTACGGAAAGGGGACATGATAACCCCAAAACAACTGCAAGTCATGGCTTGCGATTGCAGAGAAATAGAGCTTACAGTCAATGCAGGAAAGAGAAACTACTTGAACAAGAAGTAATTATATCTGAAATCAAACACAAACTCCAAGTCTCAGAGAAAGAATTTGTTGACATGCGATTGAGCCATGCTGCAGAACAGCTTGCAAAAGAGGCTCAAGTTGAAGCTATGCAGGAGATAATGCAAGAAGAAGAGGAGAAATCTGCAAAGGAATATAAAAGCCTAAAGAAATCCTCTGCAGCTCTCAAATCAGATTTGATAAACTGTAGCAGATTACTGAGAAGTAAGACATTGAAACTGGCTGAGTATAAAAACGCTTTGACTGATGTAACAAAAGAAAAAGACGATATCAAAATGCAATTAGAAGATATGGTTGAAAAGAAAGTTAGAAGAAGAGGGTGGAAGAAGTTATTATGCTGTCGTTAAACAACCGAACAAGTTTATTGATCATTATCGAACTAAATTTAAAGTATTAAAAACAATTTTCGGAACAATTTTTTTAAATATTTGATTCTAGTTTATTTGTTCATTAGCGATCTTTTTATCACATCTGAGCAATCAATGTTTGCTTTTTTCATAGTCTTTCTGCTTGAAAATGAATGTTATTAATAAATTGAAAGAAAAACAGTTTAAAACAAAACA
>WUAR02018570.1:0-10492 GCA_015164055.2 Chrysaora achlyos
AATTAATCAGAAAATGCTGAATTTTTCGAAATTCATAAAAACTCGTGTTCGAAAATTTTGATGCATAAACACTTTAAAGACACTTTATCCTTGCTTTGAAGAATGCTAGATAAAAAAGCTCTTACAGCTTGATTTGAAATTGAACATAAGAGCAAAGATTAAGAACAAGATATTCCAATTTCTTTCCTTTTCAAATTCTCGTGATTATAACAATAAACATTCACACCTGTGAAACCTCTCTTAGCAGGCTGGGGCTAATTCAATGTGGAAAACATTTTTTTCTAGATCCCATGAATAACATAGCAGAGGGAGGAGATTCAAAAAGAGAAGAAATGCAAAGCGAAGGCTACCAAAATGTGGGAACAAAATTTGTTTGATGTTTAATATAGTGTATAATATAATTTTTGTAACAGAAGGATTAGTAGATAAATATAAGATTGACACAGACAGAAATGTTAAAAAAACGTTGCAGATACTTGATAAAAAGCAAAACTATGGTAAAATTTATAGCTGGGTTGATACGCATGTCTCATTTCCCTTTAAATTTTATTTTGATATGAACAACAACAAGATGGGAACAGTTAAAAGGATGCAGGGTGCAGATATTCTGGCCATCTATATCCAATATCAGTGAGGAAGATATATGGGGAGGGAAAGTGTGGGACTGCACCATACGGCAACAAGATGAAGAAGGAAATAGCTGTCAAGTACAGTGGCTATTATGAAACTAAAGAAAATCAGAGCCTAGTTAATGAGTTCGGGAAATGCTCTGTTACTGTTTTCATCTTAGATCTTTGTAAAGACTGGATAGTTAGAAATTTGTCTGATTTATAGGCTATGTCACTCACCAATTCGTTTGTTTATATTTTTTACAACCCAATAAACGTGCAGAATTTATGACTGCTTGAATAAACCAATGTAGCTTGATCGGTTGGTATCAAAATGTAAAAGTCGTAGCTACAATCCTCGGCAAAAACCTGTTGAGACAACCCAAAATAGTTGGTGAATCTGTAATACTATAAAAAAATACATAAAATTAGAAAAAAATTGAAAATTTGGAAAGGAAAGAGAGAAAAAAGAAAGGCTGCTCTGGTCAAATCATAACACAACCTCTTTTTGGTTTTAGTTCGATTGATGTGAATCAAGTCAATCACATTTTCTGGAATCATGGTAAACAAAAAAAGATGTGATTAATCCAGGGCTTTCAGTGGGGGGGCGCGAGAGCGTGCAGGCACGTGCCCGTGGCTTCATTTGCTAGCAATTCATCACGTGTCCAGCCAGAACAAAAACAGACAGTGATATTGGTGAAATCGAGGAAGTTTGCCTTTTTAAAGTGGAAGTTTAAGTTGAGTAGACAACGTAGAATATTGACCAGATACAATCATCCAAAATTAAGTGCTTACAGGAAATAAAGTGAAAACAATTTATAGTCCTTTGAAACCAGCTAATATTCAGCAGATTGGCTTCATGCCGCATTTAACATAATCTTTAGGCTATGGCTTGCTTATCAAAAAATAAAAGCAAACTTTTGTTGAGTTCAGTATTTCAATAAAAATCTTTTTTACAAACAATTTTGATTTACAGGCCCCATTCTGATCACGCGAGTTATTTGTCGCGCGCCTTAATTTCTGAACGTGAAAGCCCTGTAATCATATGATTAATTTAAACTGAGGCACTCTTAAAGAACTTGGGCCAGCTAAATTGGCGCCAAATTCATTTTTACTAAATCTTATCAATAATTGCTATATGAATAAGTTTGCAAAATATTTTGACTTTCTATTTGATACTCACTTGGTGGTCCTCTGATCCATGAAGGCCCTTCCCACCACAAGCGATTTGATGCAATTCCAGATGTAAAACAACCCCTAGATCCGAGGTCAGCTGGGTTTTCTCTTGCAGGGCAATGTCTCCAAGCATTAATATCAGTCAATTTCACTATTTCAGATCTTCTATTATATACAAATTGTTTGTAGTCTCTATCAGATTGAATCCAGTACCACACTACCTTGCTATCAGTCCAGCAAAAAATCCCATCTATTCTTAAAACAGGCAATAAGGCTTCTTGAACTGAGCTCGCTAGGCAAGCTGATATCAAAGCTGCTAATAATTCCAGTCTTGGAATAGAGAACTCTGCATTCAGTGGAGCAAGACAAGCCTTTGATGTTACCAAGGTAGATTTCCATGAACCTTGACTTTTGAAGCAAATGTCGACAAATGCCAATTTTGCAGGTATAAAAGCCCTCAAATTCTCAAATTGAACCATTAGGATTTGATATATGTGGACCAATGCACAGAAAAGGTCCTATGAGCACAGGGATACGACAGGCGTTTAAGTCATGGTTTGATCTTAGTCTATCCTTTAGCAATGGCGGACATTTTCCTGCTATAGGCCTACACGAAAGTTTATGATTGATATGGTTTATGATTAATGGGTTTAGGATGAGTTCAAAAAAAAATGTTGAGTTTGTCAATGTAAAATGCACCAGTCACCGCTTTAGGCCAGAGGACAGTAAGAAACAGAACAGGAAAAAGCGAACAGATGACTATTCAAATGCAGCGCCAGGATGTCTACATTTTACCCACTGCAAAGATTTTCAAGCTCAAGTTCTTCAGCAGACATAGTGACATTCGTTGGTAAGGATGATTCGAGAAGCAGAAGAGAAGCAAATTCTTGTTGGGAAATACCCAATTTACAGGCTATGCGACCGCGATCAGCTGACAGAAAAACAGAGCATAGGATCGGTGGGGAAACAGAAGGGCCTAGGCATACAATATCTTCCAGCTCGTCATTACCCCAAGCGTCACCCAAGAGTGCATCAGCTTTGGGAGATCATTTTTCAGATCACCTTAATGATGAAAATAGACCTGATCTGGTTGATTCTGCTGCAGGCGTGTCGGACGATGACACAACACACCATGGATGGTTTGACTTGGTAGGCCTAGCTATTATTCCTGCTTTAGTCTTAGTGGTGTTGGTTCATAAAACCCGCACCAGCATCAGCCAGCCTAAATCTACAATGAAACATTAAATTTTAACATAATGAGCTGTTTCTGCATAGACAATTATTCAAAGGGATTCAGACCTAAGGGTTATAAGATCGTGGCTCAAATTACGCGGTAGTAGCTAGTAGCTAGTTATGAAAATGTGTATCTGCCCCAGGGTTTAGCTGCCAAATAATTGGTAAGTAGTACATATCAATGGAAAATACTTAAGATAAAATGACAAAAGTGAAATGACATGAACATGTGGGCTTGAATGAGAGTTAGGAGCTCTTTAACAATTTGACTAATAATTGACATTCGGCTTCGAAATCTGACTCATGATCACAATCTGGATGGGTTTAATCCAGTGCAAAGCCAGGCTCTGTTATAGAGAGTGGTCAAATAAATCAAAGTGTAACATCTTGAGGTGTGGTCATTTTGAGAGGAATGAGCAGCCCTTCAACACAAGACGCACTACTTAGGATAGCACTTATCTTTTCAGTGATCCCCTAAATACCCATCTTGTGAAGATAGCGAGTAAGCAAGCAACAATCACATATTTATAATGTTTGTATATTATTTTGTTAATTTAGATTGATGTTAACAAAGAACAGCTTACTGTCGAGGCAACAAAAGAAATTAGAATTACAAATTAGAAGTCAATTGCCTCCATGTTTTGACACATTTAGATTCCTCCAGCAAGGAGTTTGCCGTGCCTGGGTTTAATAGACAATGGAAGACAGTATCAGCTGAGTTTTTTATTCTATACACATTTATTTATATAAAATCAGCTTTCTATGCATATATAAATATCAAGGTTCTGTTCTCAATATTATCAGACAAAACTAGATATTTGATTTATTCTCGTCATCAGAAAAGCAGTATAGATCAAGATTAATTAAGAAAAGGCAGTACTTTGTAGTTGAACAAGTGATATTTTGTTGATGCTACTAAGAATCTGTTATTTATGTAATTTTGTCTATGTTCAATTTAATGTAAACTGGACATATGCTGACACATGATATATATTCATCATAAGTGGGCTACCACAATTGTAATAATTGCCTTGACTGGGATTCGAACCAGTGACCTTCTGGACAACAAGTCAGTTGACTACTTCACTGCACTAAACAGTGCAATGAAGTAGCCAGCCTAACTTGAGGTCGTTCCAGCCACAGGTCTCCTCCACAACCAAGGTGTTTCTTTGTGTTTCGGCTTGAAGCCTTCATCAGAGCATAGAACATATAGTGAACTGGACATGTGCTAATTTAATGTTATATTTAATGTTATATTCAATTTAATGTTATATTTAAGACTGATCAACTCTGCTTCTTTTGTTCTAGCACTGCAAACTTAAACTGTGATAGCTAGGACCTGGAATATTCAAGCTAATTATACTGAGTTCTTCATTGCACACACTGCAAATCTGAAATATCAAAACTGGCCGTTCTGACTAAATGCTTAAATTAAAAATTTTCTTTTGATTACACTACGCTGATTGATATTGAATGAGGTGATTGATATATCTTAGAAAAATGAAAACTTCGTAATCAAAAGAAAAGCTGTGACAGGAGCTGATTCTATATCTGGTTGCAAAGAAGTCTGGGCATACACCTGCAGCTGCGATAAATCCAATAAAAATTTCTTGAGTAACCTTGGGTGCAATCTGTTATGTTCTGAACAAGGTATGTATATAGCAATAGCATTTTATTACTGATGCTGGTTTCTTCATAATGAAACTAACATTTTGCTAAATAAATGACTGTATTGAATTGGTCATTGTTGGAAAGTATTTTTGTGTATAAAGCCATATTTAGATTTGAAAAGTTGAAAACTTGCTACTGAAAGTGGTTATTAAAAATTATATACTATGAAGAAGGTGGATGCAAAGATAGAGGTTTCTTTCTTTGCATCTGCCTTCTTAATAATGACAAGTTGATATACTTAATTAAGTGATAATCTAGATTGGGTACTAATGATATTTGTCAATTCGTCATATTTGAGCTGTTACATTAGCATCAGCAGCTCCTCTTCTCAGCCATCACTAAACAAATGAAATATGTCTGTGTAGAATTGACAAGTATTCAAAGTTGCTGCTTGCATATAGAAGTTGTGTCAGACATTTTGAATAATTTTGATTTAAGAAACAGTATTTTACCATGTGAAAGTAAGTGTATTATTTTTAAATAAAACTCCTATCTTATTGTATGGATTCAATGAATAATTTATATTCCATTTTTTGTCTCTTTTCTTTATATTAAGTAAAAATCTTTTGTCAATTCATTTTTATGAAGTTGTACCGTGTTTTATTTTGTTCATATATTCAATGCAAGTTTGTGATATATGGTTGTTAAGAATTTTTACCTCATCCATTTTATAGGATTAGAGGAAAACCGCCTGGTGGTAATAATCATACATTTTTTTGTTACCATCACATTTGACAAAAGGGTTTGGCCCGAAACGTCAAGATATTTCTTGTTCCTAGTATTGGTGTTTTTTCCACCTTTTTTTTATTTACTGCTAATACCACATGCAAAATTTATTGTGCATGCTTATTTCATCCAATAAATATACTTTTTAATTGTATTTTGAATCTAAATATCAAATCTTTTTGCTAGTTAACAATCATTTAATTGCTATTTCATTCAAATTTTCCCTTTGAACATGCCAAGGAAACAGTGCACAGTTATAGTGTTTGAATATCATACTTTCTATATTCACAGTGTGTCTCTGAAGTGGTTGAGTTGCAGAACAATCATTCATTAGTCTTTGTAAGATTCGAAAATAAGGCTGCTTTCGAATAATTAGAAATGGGAAGGCTTAGATGCTCCAGTTGCACATATGAGGCCTATAAATGCTGTCATGTTAGCTGTGTTCGAACCTTGGCAGAAGGCAGAGACTTGACTGAAACAACTGTCACCCCAGATGGTGTTGTAGAGTTGATAGTAAAGGAGCAAGAATGGCTTCCTGGTTTCTCTTTGGTCCAAAAGCCAACATCATATAGCGCCATTCCTTTTGAGCTCAGCAGTGAGCTTGCTGACAAGATTTCTTTTGCGTATCGGAGCAATCTTACAGAAACAGCAGGGTTGTTTCATCTTGCCCCAAATGAGCAAATTTGCAGCAACTTGAATGTCACTAATAAGAGCTTATTTTTGTTAATAGATGGTTAGTTTCTTTGTTTGTTTTTCTAGTTGCACTCTGTATGGCTACTATTGTATTTGGAAGCAAAAACAAATCAATCACAGAAACAAGGATTTCCCCAAGATTTTCAACTATCAGCACTGGAGAGCTAGTTGGTATGCATACCTCCTACTGGGTATTGATTTCAGCAAGTGGGACGTTTGCAGCGAATGTGGAGGCACGCCAGACATGATTGTGGTTGATGGTACAAGTTTGGGCTTCCGAAAGCAGTTGCTAGTACTAACAGAAACCCAGAACCAGGCTTGGGAAAAAATACCAAGGAGATCGTAAGATTATTAAACAGATGGTGTCCCTTTTTTTTCATGCTTACCGTTAGTCTCGAGTGATGTTGTTCAAATTCATTAATAAACTTGTTATTGAAATATCTTGAACATCATTGATTCCCTCGTAGCTAATTCCTCTTCTTCCAATCCTTGTCAACTTTGTACGCTTTCTCCCCATTTTTTTTTATGAATCCCTCTTTTATGTCGTCTGCAAGAAACTGTATTTTCTCGCCTTACATGAATGGTGTCTTTATATCTTGCCAGCCATTTCAGGGACAGGTTAGCTATTCCAGACACTCAGACTAGGTGTTTGCTGCAGAGATGGTCGGAAGGAATAAAGCGTGGTGTATTAGGTGGACTGAACGAAGAAGAGACAGAGAAACTCGATTTTTTGTGGGAGAATAAGTATCCTGCCATTTTGCCTGTCTATTGTTGGGTGAAGGAGAATTTCGATACTGCTCCTGTTGTGGAAATTTCCACATTTTTTTCATGTCTTTGCAGTAAGAGTCCTGTATGTCCATATGTTCCAGCAACCATGGAAACAAAAAACATATTAGAAAATATTTGCGGTCTCAGAGTCAAGGAAATGCCATCACTGTTTCAAACCTGAGAGACAAGATTTCCTTTTTCTATGACATTTTAAGCTTAATGCAAGGTAATAGCTTTCCTTCAGAGTGGCAAGAGTTTTTCAGTTGGCTGTCTACTATATCCTTTGATCCATTTTCTAGACAAGGTGTCATTTCAGGACAACTGCTGAGTAATCCAAGTGAACCACTTTCAGTTTTCCCCACCCTTCCAAAGCATAGAGAGCGAGGTGCCTTTGAAATCGATTTTCAAGCCTGTTATGGCATATGTTATTGGCGTTTTCAATTCTATTTTGTATAAAACTGGCAAATCAATGATAAAAATGGATAATGTATTTGAAATCAGCAAGTAAAACTACGTTGATATTATTAATTTCGTAGTAGGGGTAAGTTGTACTTTAAAATTTTTTGAAAATTGGTTTTCAGTAAAAAAATGAAACATTTCTAACTTGCCTCCTCTTTGAACTAAAACTCAACTTTCGTATCATCACTTAATGCTGACATCATTATGAACGATCACAGGGATGCCTGTCTTAAAAGCTCAATTTAGAGTTCTTCCACGTATAGCAAGCAAATATGAAATCCAACAAGAATGGACCCTTTTTCGATATTTTCATACATTTAGCCCAAAAATTTGAAAATGGTTGCAGATTTTACACATTCCCAATAAAAAACAGCATATTGTAATGCGTAATGATGAAATCCAACAAGAACTGACCCTTTTTCGATATCTTCATACATTTAGCCCCAAAATTTGAAAAGGGTTGCGGATATTACCCATTCACAATAAAAAACGGCGTAAATTTTACATCATTTTCAGCACGGAAAATGCTTGCGCAATCACTGATCCTGCCAAAGATTGATTTTAACAATTACGTTTATTCACCTTTGACGCAGTGTCAACTGAAGAAACTTCGGTGACTACAAAAAGCAACTGCAAGCTTTGTTATAAAACGTTACGCACAGACAGAAGATATCTTGAAAATTGGATGGTTACCAATTGCTGAGAGACGCGAATTTAACGTCTTGAAAATGGCCTTCAAAGCCATTAATGATAGAAGCTGGCCCGAAATTAATAAACTTGAGATATAAAATAGTAGTAGAACATTGCGTAGCAGTAGTGAGACCCGTATAAGACCCTCAATGATTCCAAATAATTTTCAAGATACTGCTGCAAGTAGCCTCAATGCTCTTCCTAGTAATATCAAACAACAGACTAATTTTAACAAGTTTTGCGCTGATGTTAAAACATTCTTGATAAAGAAAGCGAAGGACTCACAGAATTAAAATCTTTTAAACTGATTGAATTTGAATTTGTAATATTCTTTTAGTTTCATGTAATTGCTTTAACCTTGTAAAATAGACTTGTATTTAATTTTTGAGCTGAAGAGCCACACTTGCAGTGGATACGCTCATTTATGTCATATAATAATAATAATAATAATAGTATTGTAATGAGTAACGATGAAACCCAACAAGAATTGACCCTTTTTCGATATTTTCATACATTTAACCCCAAAACTTGAAAATGGTTGCGGATTTTGCCCATTCCCAATAAAACACGGCACATTGTAACGAGTAACGATGAAATCCAACAAGAATTGACTCTTTTTCGATATTTTCATACATTCAACCCCAACATTTGATTTAAGAAACAACTTATACATTCGCCATGCAGATTTTTTTCAGAAAATATTTCTGCAGAATCTGTAAAAAGTGATACATTTAGGCCTGTTATTCAAAATCGGATACTTCCCAAAGAAACACCTTTGTTTGTTCTCCAAACTATGTTTTTGTTATATTCTGAATTATAAATTTTGATTAGTTTTTTTGTGTTTTGAAAAGCGATTATATGGCATGCGAGTCATTTCGAATATCCTTACATGTTTGAACGAGCGCGGAGTGTAATCAGAGAAATAACGACAGTTATTTTTATATTTCATTTCAAATTTTCAAATTTCAGTACTTCGCTCAAATCCAATATCCTGAGCTGAATCAGTTAAAATCATAGAAGCAGCATTTACAATATATTACAAAGATTGAAATATCATTTCTTGTAATATATTTCAGATTTCAATCGTGGCAGTATAATGTTAATGCTCCTTTATTTTTTAAATGAGCGAAGGAACAGATTGTGTAGATTCTATATTACTACTATAGATATTTGTAAGAGAGATCATTATGTGTAACTCTGTTCATAGATTTGTTGCCAAACATAAGTTGGCAAACAACCATTGCTATAGATTTCTAAAATAGGATGATGAACTATTCCAATGTTGTTTCTGTAAACTATTCGTGAAAGAAAGAGAATAATAATACATAGTTAGAGCAAGCACGACCAACACTGCATGCAGTTTATCAGATAATTGGAGGGCAAAAATCGTTCAAATGGGATATTTATAAGCAAAACGAATGCCCAGTATGATAAATTTAAATAGACATCTGAAAAAGAACCTGAAAAATCATTTAATTGAAGGCATCGATGGCAATTCTCTCGGCAGTTAGCTTGCTGGTAGAAGACTCTTTCTGGATTATGCGCACTAATACCTGTAACAAGTACGAAACAAGTTAACTGAAACAGTGAATAGTTAATTTTAAGAAACGATGAAAATTCATCTACAAGAAACTTACACTGTTGTAACAAAAGGTTCTTTTACTCTGACAATTAAGCTCTTAAGTTGATTATAAACTTTATAAACTCTATCAGGCTATCTTATCTTTTAACTGAAGATGATACATTTGCGTGATTTGGCAGTATTAGATTCTACGTTTTAACAGGATTCCATGTGAAGTGAGGTGTACATGGATACAGTAAACTATTATTACGACTAAATCATTGCTACCCCTCTTTTCAACAATGACAAACAAGAAGAACAGGTTGCTGTCATCATGAAGTCGACGAAGCTGAACTGGAATATCTGCATCCATCCACTTTTGTAGCTTGGCTGTCAGATGATCATACTAAATAAACAGAATCAATTATGTGCGAAAATGAATTATATAGAATGAAAAAAATTATTTATACAAATAGACCAGAGGGTGGAAGGGGAGCACCACCACCCGAGCGGAGAATTTATGAGACCAAGTTATTCTGGGTCAGTTTTTTGTGTAGATTCCGAATTTGGGTGTTGATCATGTGTTTAAGGGGGCTTTTCCGAGATACAGGGGGTCTAAAGTCCGATTTTGGGGCTAATTGCTACAAATTTGTTTTCTTCATTAAATGTCAACGAAATGCAGAAATATCAGTTCTTTGATTACATTTATGATTGTTGACTGTTATTTCGAAGTGAAGATTTATATTCCGAATTAAGGGGGGCCATAGAAAGCTTAAGGGGGGAGTACAAAATACTAACAATTCTCAAACAAAACATTAGCGTTGAAAGATATTTACATTACTATTAAGTCTGCCTAAAAATTATTCATCATCATCCTCATCCTCATCGTCAGACATATCTATGTCTC
>WUAR02018903.1:0-22291 GCA_015164055.2 Chrysaora achlyos
TTCCATAAAACTAATCGCATATAGAGTTTTAAAGTGATATGTACTGGTAAACATAGACTTTGATTTGAATGAGAAAGAGGAAATATGAAAATATCCCTAGTTGTAACTGTGCAATGCTTTTACGCAAATACAAATGTTTCTGTTATATACACAAGTTTTGAATAAAAATAGAATCTTGAAACAGGTCACAAAAATCCAGTAACAAGGGAAAATACTCTGGAATGGGGATTTGATATCACATACATCTTGAAGTTCTGTTTAAATATATCTTCCAGCCTCAGACAGATTTACAGATTAAACCCCTAAGAAGGGGGTTTATTATTGGGGTGTCTGACCCTCCCATCATCAATAAGGAGTTCCCCTTTACGGGGTAAAGATTCTCATACCCTTTTTTCGTAGGGGCTTCAAGCTGTGACATAACGATAGGCAAGAAAGGGGTTAAGAAGGACAGGGAGTATTATCAGGATTGGAAAAAAGTAAAAGAGCCCCCTAAACTTATTTTTTATCAATAAAATAGATTATCTTTAAAGAAATAAAGAAAGTGATTTGCAACAGACTGCAGTTATGTGAGAGTATATAGTTTACTTATCATCTCTTTCATTCGTCATCTTCTTCGATCTGAATCACCCCGGCAGCAGCCTAAAAACAACAATCAAATAATCACAAATCATTATATTAGCCGGGGGTCACGTTGTTTAGAGAATGCTAGCTTGGTTTATCGGTTAAGTTGAAGTCAATCTACTTTCACATCGCAATTACTGCCTTCCATGACACAACTTATCGTTTCTGGCGATTCGGAGGCCTAAAATGTATTTGATTTGAATTGATAGGCAACATAAACTGGCTATCTAGGCAAGGTACGAGTTTATGCGCATGGCACAGTGCTACCGCTGAATGTTCTGAGGCTAATCTAAGCCGCAAAAAAACAAGAAGAAAGCATCGATATATTTCAAGGAAAACTAAGGAGAAGAATTTTGAATCTGTATTGGTAAAGTTAACAACAATAAGCTTTATAAAAGAACAAATTCAACTCCATGGAGCCAAATAGTAAAGCGAAGGAGATTAAAACATGGTGCGATGGTTTATTAAGACTACCAGAAGACAGATCAGCAAGAAAATCATTGAAGGAGGCGAATAACCCTTTAAAAAACCAAGGTGCGGACAAAAATTAACATGGCTGAGGCAAATAGAAAGGGATTTGGAAAAGGTTGAATTTAATACAGTAGTGAAAATCAAAGATGGAAGTTTTAAAACATTAAGAGTAGAACAGCCTGAAAAAAAGGCGAAAATAGACATATTTGGAGACTAATAGCAGACCGATGATGATGATTGTGACGCTAACCCTTTTCCTTGATCTAACACGTGAATTCTTTTTGACAGTGCATGCTACATGGAATAACAGAGAGCTGGCAAATTCAGGCATCTACCCCCTGCAATCCATTCATATCTATGCGTTTCAGCACAGAAAATCCTTTAGGTAGGGAGTACAAGTATGGAATGACTGTTAGAAATATAAACATCAGCTTACACTGTTTGCTTCCTCTTGTCTTCTCTGCTCGTAAATCTACAAAACCAAATTTGATTAAACTTAGCAATTTGCAAGGCAAGCCAAGAAGACTGGCGATGAAATTAATGAAATTAATGCATCAATATTAGATAAGAAGAATGGAAGTTACATGCAGATTATTGCTGTCAATTTGAAGCGAGAAGTCAAAACAACAAAATAAATCATATCATCTGGCACTCTGAGCATTAAATTATTTACGGAGGTTCAAGTTAAAAGTCACGTAAGCCTGCTTGATGTTTGGGACTTCCTCACTAGTCAGTAGGCGATTTCATAATGGCTTTATTATGTTTATTGTCATGTTTATATGTCACAACATTTGATAACGAATTCAGACTAGAAACGTCGTAAAATGTTTCACTGCACTAGAAGCTCAAATAACTTCATCTCACTAACTTGTTCTTTAAAGCTGGTCACAACAGAACCACAACGACTCAAGCCTTATGAAGAGTGTGGCCTTACGGAGTGTGATATGATTGCTTGAGATATGTGTATGAGATTTGTGTATATATTGGCAAAATTGTGGTATTTATTATCTACTTTCTTCAACAACTAGATTGCAGGGCATTTTCAGCTATATGTCTCAACACTCGATAACATTTAGACTCGAAACGTCGAAAGGTTTTTCACTTTACTCGAAGTTCAATGAATGAATTGTTCTTCAAAACTGGTCACAACAGAACCAAAACGACTCAAGCCTCAACAAAGGCCTTCTCAAGTGACCACCTTAGTGGCAGTTGGGCATTATGGTCTCTAAATGGCTTTCGAAAGAATGAGACCTCAAAATGAACCACAGTTCAGAGAAGTCAACTGGAGCAATATCGAACAATGTTAGACAAGCAAATAATAAGTAGATTTTTGGGACAAAATTAAAAGAAGATAAAAACAAATCGAGAATGCTAAATTTCTCGAAAGCGGCAGTTTGCTAAAGGAATATTTGTGCAAATTTTATATTATCAACAAAAAATTTATTCGAAATTTAAAGTCTATATTTTGTTTATTAATTTTATGTTGCAGATTCGTATCAGCCATCTCGA
This sequence comes from Chrysaora achlyos, assembly GCA_015164055.2. Taxonomy (NCBI): domain Eukaryota; kingdom Metazoa; phylum Cnidaria; class Scyphozoa; order Semaeostomeae; family Pelagiidae; genus Chrysaora; species Chrysaora achlyos. The sequence goes on from WUAR02018903.1 coordinate 2,602, forward strand.
AGCAGCCATTTTTCAACCTGCATTATAAAATTAATGATTTATGTATATACGTATGAGGGTATGTGTTCATGTATGCATGTATGTTTATATGTATGATTGTATATGTTCATGTATGCATGTATAGATAAACGAAGTCTGTATTTCGATTCACCGAAAAAAGTGCTCAATACATTACAGTAGAGCGAGATATATACTTAGAAGAAAAGATTCGAAAGACTAAACCATTCATCTCGACAAGCCTGTTTCGTGGTTTCCCCACTGTATGGATATATGCATGTGTGTATGTGTGTATGTATGTGTGGATATATGTATGTACTTTACCAGGTGCTGGATACACACATAGGAACAAAATAGTTTAACAAGGAGCTAAAACAAACTCATTATTTATCAACATAAATCATACGAATTCTCACCTCCTCAGCTTCTTGTCTCTCTTCTTCGTTAACTTGCTCTTTGTCGAGTCGTTCAAGCCTCCTTAGCAAGATTAAAACCTCGATTCGGTAGCCATTTTCAAGGCACACAGGATTATCTGCAAGAAGCAAAAGCTTTTTTAGTCTGTGCTAAGAATTTTAGATTTTATTATCAGTTTTAACACGAAGAATCCAAATTAATATTTACCTGAATGTAGGAATGATACCTCGTCAGAATTTTGGATTTCATTTACTAACTGACCAGACCGTCTAAGTGTGCAGCGTTTCTGATCACGTTATAAAACATATGTTGCTTGATTGGCTGATGTCAAAATATAATCAAAGTCATGTAACACATCGGTGTATTAATATAACGACGTCAATATCATTAAAAAGTGTTCTTGGTTTTTATGCTTAAAACTTTGAATTGTGATGAAACAATAAAGATGTATTTTGCTCTTGATTTTAATTTGTTTATGTAACTTTAAAGTTATCTTACAAACTATGTATTAGTATTAATTATGCTAGCATATATATTTTTGTGAGTTAATTAAAAGTTATTAGACCCCATCGTGGGTGATTGATATAAAAAAAAAATTGCTATTGACATAGGACATGGCTAATTAATGTGTTGTCCGTGATTAGTGTGTTGCCGAATAGCACAATGCTTCTTGTGAAACTGTGTAATGATACACGTAGAGAGTCTTTTGTGTTATGCAATTAGGATAGTTGAGAGAGTTCGTCGATAATGAGTTAGAAACTGGTCACGATTTAAGAGTTGTGTTTTCTATCAAGGCTTAGGCCCAAGGGCCTTGCCTTAGTCTCTCTCTCCATAGCAAAGAACCAGAAATCGTTACAGTCACAACACGGTCAAATACGAAATTCTCCTAAGCTTCTTTAATCCATCAATTGAATACCACAGCTTATAAAGACCTTGTTTTTATATACAAAGATAGGCAAGAATACTTCAGCGAATTCGATCAATTTGACCATTCATCTCCACTCACATATAAACAATAGATAGATAGATAGATACATGCGCTTGCTATCTTCACAAGATATGGGTTTCTGAGCTGAGCCCAGGGCTAATCTAAGCAGTGCGACCCAGGTCCTTCCTCTCCAAGTGACCACACCTCATGATTCCTTTTGCCTTTTGCCCGGCATTACAGAGAGCTGGCAACTCTCCTCACTCTTTCATGGCGAGTTTGACCTGGGTGGGAATCGAACCCACAACAGTGGATTGTCAGTCCGACTCGCTCACCACTGGGCCATCCTCGCCCAATGTTAGTCCGATTCAATACTTTAACACAAATTGTGCCTCTAAATGCAATTCAACTGTGGCTCTAGATGCAATTTCTAATAGAGAACTGCTTCCATCAAAAATTTAACACTATTTTCAGCATCAATACCAGCAATTGCTTTACTTTTGTCCCATCCACTATTTGTGCTCGTAAGAACATTTTGTATTTCATTAACAAATTCCTTTGTCTGCATTTTGAGTAGCCAATCAACATGCGGCATTTATGATCACATGATAAAACCCATATAGCTTGAATAAATGATGTCCAAATGTTAACAACGTCACGGCTCGGTTAAATACAAATTTGTCTATGTTGACTGAGAGCTATCCGCTTTACTCAATAAATTAATTAATTATACTTCTTTTTTCCTTTATATACTGCTTATAAAAAGAGAGCAATGTAAAAAATGACTTAAAACAGTGCTTCTCTTGTCATGATATAAGAATATGAGCTTACCAAGTAGCACAAGAGCTCTTAACATTGGCAGACATTTTAACTTTGAAACTTCACTCAAATCCGATATGTTATTTTGCCTAGAATAGGAAACAAATTTGATGTTGACGTTGATGTTAATTGGCACATACATTTGCTATCTTCGCAAGATATGAGTCTATGCGATATCCGAAAAGGGGCTACAATATAGCCAAGGGCAATTATAAGCTGTGCGACTCGATGCCTCCTTGTTAAAATTATTCTTAGCATTGATCGTGCTTTTGGAAATCCCTCCGTTGTCCTTAAAGAGTCTAAAAAGGCCTTATTTGAAAAGACCTTGAAGCACAGCAATTGGTAATTCACGATAGAGTTTGGAATAGCTAAAAATGAACTATTCAAACAAGTCGCAAGAATGCAGTAAATTGGGAAAATGCTTTGGAATGGGGATTAGATATCACATATATCTTAAATTTCCATTTAACTAATTCTTTCAGCCTTCGGAATCAAATCACTTCCTTGGGTATTTAGTTGTTGATGGAACAGTTTTAGAGATTAAGCCCCAAAAGGGGGCTTATTCCAACCCCCTCAAACAATTTTGCATTAATCGTTTTCAACAAGGCATTTTTAGACTCTTTTAAGGACATTGTCTTTTTAAACAATATCTTGAAGAAGAGTGCACACCGATTGGTATACCTCGAGCCTGCTCTTATACCTAGCCCCTTTTTGAGTTGTGTCAATTCCTTTAAAGAGTATTTTGTGATAAACCCTGTTTTACGGTATTCCATAACACTGGATTGCCTTGATTCCGAAACCTTCATATAAAGAAGCATATATAACTTTTAATGTTTCCTTGGTTGCCATTATTTCCTAGTCTGGTTATGATGATATATTGCAATTTTTAACGGCTATTAAAACTTCCCATTGTTCTCTACACGGTTTGGTTTGCTTAAGCACTGGTCATCATATTTGAATCAATGAAACATGGGCGTGGTCATAGGAAACCACACCCAATTTCATGGCACTGCTACTGGAGCCCTCCTTGTTAAATTTATTAGAAATCACAACTGAATTACACAAATACAAGACAAAAAAATAAAACTAGTTACCTTAGATTTAGATACTGCAAGTTCTTCATGTTTTCTGAAAACCCGTTCAGTAATTCGATGTTGTTTCCTCTCAGATGCAAAAATGACAAATGCTGTAAATCGGATAATTCTTCTACTTCACGTATATGATTGGCACCCTGCAAAATGAAAGCATTAAATAATTTCAAAAGCCCAATCAAGAAAACAGACAAGTTTCAAAACGATATTGTTCAAGAAATTGTACTATAAATATGATTCTACTCAGTTTTAAAGAAAGAGGCTTTCACAGCAGGTCACTTGATCAAGCCCAAGATATTTATAGCGTATCTAAAGCATATATATAGCTGGTTTATTGCATTAATGGGTCTATCATCGTCATAATCAGTTCGAGCTAGCTAGGTTGACATTAACAGTACCACAGTATCACTCTAGGGAGGTTGATAGCATCGGCCTTAGTGTCTAGAACGTAGCATACGCGTGTAGGTTCTATCTAGTTTGAGCTCGAGCTGTTTGGCCAGCGTCCAAGTTGTAGCGCCGTATAGTAATATAGATTGGGTCTGTAGCGTAATATGGAGTGGGTCTATGGCAAATATATAGTGAATATATATGACTAGTGGGTCTGTAGTGAACTTCTACTATCATATATCTCTTTCCAGACGTTTCTTTGCACGTTGTGGTCACCAATTTAGGAAACAAAGTGTTGATGCTAATTATTGATTTATTAAACTATGACATCAAACGTTGCTTGCTACACACATTGTCTCTCTCTGGTTCCGTGTTCTCTGCACGTTAAATAAGAATACGCGACGCAGCAAGCATCGTTGCATTTTATAGTTTAACAAATCAATAATTAGGAGCAACACATCGTTTCCTAAAGGTCTTTAGCATAAGTGGGTCTATAGCATATACAATATGGGTCAATAGCATACATTTAGTGGGTCTATAGCACAAGTGGGTCTTTAGCATATACAATGTGGGTCAATAGCATACATTTAGTGGGTCTATAGCATAAGTGGGTCTATAGCATATATATATAGTGGGTCTATAGCATATACAATGTGGGTCAATAGCATACATTTAGTGGGTCTATAGCATAAGTGGGTCTATAGCATATATATATAGTGGGTCTATAGCATATACAATGTGGGTCGATAGCATACATTTAGTGGGTCAATAGCATTAGTGGGTCTATAGCATATACAATGTGGGTCTATTGCATACATTTAGTGGGTCTATAGCATATATATAGTGGGTCTATAGAATTCATATTCATGGTGGGTCTATAGCAGTAGTGGGTCTATATAATATATATATTGGGTTTGGTGTTAGCGGATAGGATATCTCAATATAGCAAAGTAAAAGAGAAGGGATTTACCAAATATAGTTTAATGAGGTTGGGCAACTGAAGACCTTTTGTATTGATCAGCTTGTTGCCTCTGATTTCCAAAACTCTCAATTTTCCAAGTTTATTCGGATCGAGTCCAGTTACTTCGATTATTTCATTTGCTAAATTAAAGGCACGGTATTGTAGTGCTGTACAAGCAACAACCAAAAATCTACCAAAAAACCACCCCAAACTCTCATATAGGAACCTAGGCTAAGAAACTTTACCCCCTCAGTCATTAGCCGCAGTAAAAGTCCCTTATATATTTGCAAACTTTTCATCGCAATAGGATAAAAACAAAGAAGACTAGGACTACAAAGATTTGCATCTATACCACATTTTGGGTGCTGAATTGAAATCTTAGATAAAAAAATGTACCATAAATCCTCGAATAAGCCCCCCCCCTCGAATAAGCCCCCACCCCTGACATATTGATTTTAGCCTTTTGAGTATATACTTGTACTTTATCAAGCTATGACAGAAAAATCACTATTTCGGTCAATGATGAATCACAAAAGTATAATAAATGATGATGATTTTATGAATAATTTTTTAAGCCCCTCTCATTTAAGCCCTACCCTCGAATAAGCCCCCCTTCAAAATAATCAAAAATAAATAAGTTCCCAGGGGGCTAATTCAAGGATTTACGGTAGCAAAACAATTCAGTTAAAACAAAGCTCGGTTAGAATCCAACGAGAACGTTTGAGACAAAAACACAAACATTACCTTTGCAGGTGATAGCTGCAATTTTTTTACTTAATTTCCATGTTACTGCTTTGAACATGTAAACCGATGCAGCAATTCAAATTTGTTGATATGTTATTGGCTGTTTGCAGGGAGAGCTCTTTGATGCACCTACGAGGAAAAAAGAGGCATCAGAAAATCTGCACATGCCAAAATTTCTTGAAACTGAGGTATGAAGTTTTCCAAAATCGTATTTCATGAGCTCTTCTTTGTTGAGCAAGTGAGTAAACTATTTTGTTTCCAAAAGAAATGGAAGATAGATGTTGCTGGTTCCTGTTTTTCATTGAGTAAACTATGTAGAACAGACAGGAATCCCACAAGAAGTTTAAGAAGTGGGATCTATAGCTGTTTAGAAACTCAACCAATTTATTGGAAATTTCAGGGAAAATATTGTTTTTTTATTGAAAGGAAGTTTCTAATAAATTTGTATTTTTATGCTCTTCATATTAACCACACACCTTGCTTTACTCAATTTGTCAGAACATTTTTCTATTCTACAGGCTCGAGGAGTAGACTATTTGGTTCTGTGGCTCGACTGTGACAAAGAAGGAGAAAATATTTGTTTTGAGGTAAGGAAACTTTCTAAATGATAGTGATTTTCCCAGAAATGTGTTAATTGGAAGACTTGTTTCAATTTAAGAATTTTGCGGCTCTATTCCTCATGTTTCATCTTCATTTCCAGGTTATTGACAGTACAGCCCAGTCTATGAAGAGAGCTCAACCAGGAGAGAAGGTAGTGTACTAAAAATATTATTTGATAACTTGATAACTTCGACAGGAGAAGAAATAAAAGTATTTTTGCAGCACAATTCTGGCCCTTCTTTCTTGTTTAACCTCTGATTTTAATTTATTTCCAAGGGGCCATACCAAGGTGTTTCAAGAATAACGACAACTTCAAAATGTTTTATTTATGTGTAACTCTTGCAACAACAATTATTATATTATTTAAAGTTTAAGATTATATTGACCTGTTTGGTAGAGTATCTTTCAATAATTTTTTTAAAATTAAAAAACCAGGAAATAAATTGCTGTGTTAAATTAGAAATATTCAAAATTACATACTTTTGGATCATATGAATTATCTTTGGTAATGTTAAATTATATATAATTATTCATTAATGTAAACAGTGAATTTATTGTTCTTGAATTATAGGTGATTTTTAGAGCCAAGTTCTCTGCCATAACAGACACAGATATTCGAAATGCTATGCACAACCTTCATGAACCTAACAAGAATGAAGCACTCTCCGTTGATGCCAGGCAAGAACTGGATCTGCGGGTAGGCTGCGCTTTCACGCGGTTTCAGACGAGATACTTCCAAGTGAGTACAAAAATTCTTTATCCTCTCAACATCATTGTATTGTATTGTTATTATTATATAATTCATTTGATGTTAGTATTAACAATAGTGATATACACTAATTCAAACTATCACAAAACAACTTAAAAGATTGCTTGAGACAATTCATTTGCTATAAAAAGAACATGCGCATTTATTAGAGAGGAACCAAGTATTGATCGAATTGTTTAATTGTTTGGTTTTTCCTGATTTCATCTGGAAATAAATTTGAGAATTTTGGCCCTGAAACTAAAAGATCCGATTCCATTAGTTGTTCTGAACTTTGGAATTTCGAGAGGGTTTTTTAATCGGAAAAAGTGACTTGTCAATTTTGGTATAAATTAGTCTTTCATAAAGATGGGGTTGTTAAGATTTTTATATACTTCAAGTTCTAAGAGTTGAATTGATTGCATATGGATATTAGTTTCTTTTTATTTTATTAGTTGGTTTCATAACGGGATGTGTAGTCAGACATCTGGCGTGTTTTTAAGAAAGTGTTGGGGGTTGCTTTTCCAAGTTTAAACCTGTTTAAAAGAATGAGGAGATAAATTGCCAGCTCCCTGTACTTCAAGGCTTATGCAAAAAGGAATAACGTTGTGTGGTCACATCAAGAGGAAGGACTAGGGTGGCACTGTGTGCATTGCCACCTGCGTTAGCAAGCACGGTTAGCCATGTGGGTATGGGAGTATGGTTAGCACCCACAACCCTAGATGCAAGGGTGTTCAACCCTAGTGTTAAGTTCGAGCCTCAGTTTAAACCTATTGTAACAAGAGTACTTTTAGAAAAATCGGGGCTTCTGGTGAAAAATTTTAAAGATCATAAAAAAATCTATAAGAAGTCTTGGGGTGTAGAAATGAGCAATTAAATTTCATTAATTTATTATCTTCACTTTCATATGTTGACATATACTATACAACAGCGTTAATATATACTATGGTCTATACTATACTATGGTCTATACTATACTATGGTCTATACTATACAACAGTCGATACTATACAACAGTCTATACTATACAACAGTCTATACTATACAACTGTCTATACTATACAACAGTCTATACTATACAACAGTCTATACTATACAACAGTCTATAATATACAACAATCTATACTATACTATGGCGTATACTATACAACAGTCCGTACTAAACTATGGTATATACTGCTAGCTCTCCGTAATTCCAGGCAAAAGAAAGATAGGACACGTGGCTTGGTCACATTCAGTACCTTGCGAAGATAGCAAATGTATGTCCTATTTCTATTTCTACTTTGTTCTACCAATTTGCATTAACTGGTTATCTTTTGCAGGGGAAATACGGCGATTTGGACAGCTCTTTGATTTCATTTGGTCCATGTCAGACGCCAACTCTTGGCTTTTGCGTGGAGAGGCACGATCAGATTCAGTCATTTAAACCAGAAAAATATTGGCAAATTCAAATAGAGGTATGAAAATTTTTGATTATCAACATATAAGCTCTGCTGGCCTGTGTTCTGGGCTTAATTGCTTGTTGATATTGTACAATGTGAATTCAAGCCATGCCAGAACTGTCCTAAAGAAATTAAGGACATTTCTGGTTAAACAGCCTTATAGCCTTAAACGCCTAACTTGGCCTGTTGGAATCAAGTAAATGCCTGCAATGATTTTTACAATAGTGCACCATGGTAGTCACTCAATTAGCTTCAAGAGTGGACCTTAGCGCCTAGGGTTCCTTTAAATAGATCTAGAAACGCCTAGGATGTGTCAAATGAAAATGGTAAACGCCTAGGTTGCCTTTAAGAATCTAATAAACGCTTCGTTTTGCTTGCAAAAATCTAGGAAACGCTTAGAATGTGTTTAAGCATGATAAGCATGGAGATGCCTAGGGTTCCTTTCAATAAACCTGGTAAACGCCTAGGATGTACCAAATGAAATAGTAAACGCCTAGGGTGCCTTTAAGAAATCTAGTAAACGCTTGTCTTTCCTTGACAAAACGTAGTAAATGTTTAGGATGTGTTTAAGCATGATATAGGAGAGTTTGGAAACGCCTAGTGGCTCTTTCAATACACCTAGTAAACGCCTAGGATGTACCATATGAAAATAGTAAACGCCTAGGGTGCCTTTAAGAAATGTAGTAAACGCTTGTCTTTCCTTGAAACAATTAACCGTTTTACAGAGTAAGTTGTTATGATTTATTATTTCTTGTTGATTTAGATAAAGCTGCACTCTGGCCAGTGTATCAAATTAGACTGGGCAAGAGTTAGAGTTTTTGATCAAGATGTTGGTAACATGTTTTATAACATCGTCAAGGGATATTCAATTGCTACGTAAGTTCCTTTTAGCATTAAATATGTATTTTAATCAATTACCAATCTTTTGTCTTTACATGCATACTGAATAGACGAACTCAAACGAACGTCGTAAAAAAGTAGGTAAGATGTTGATTGACACATACAATTGCCATCTTCGCAAGGTATTCGAGGCTCAACTGAGACTGCATTGGGCATATCGTTTACATACAGATTTAACAATAATTGGCCTAACATTGAGCCTTGTGAAACACCTTTTTCAACTAGACTCCAGCAACCAAGCAAGCAAGCAATTTTATTTGTTAAGGCAGGCTGGGGTTTCTGGCAGCTATTCAGCTGATGTGAATCTGCAGCTAGTGTCCCCAGACTGGTATTCTAGAACGATTACCCTGGGTACTCAATTACTCAAATCCGATTCAATAAGGGTAGGGCTTAAGTAATGAGTCTAAGTCGTGTTATTTCTCAGAGTTGTTAGCGTGCAACACAAGGAGAAGGCAAAAGCACGGCCGGGTGCATTAAACACAGTCGAGATGCTAAGAGTTGCATCAGCTTCCCTTGGCATTGGACCCCAGCAAACGATGCAGATTGCAGAACGTCTTTATATTCAGGTATTCAACACTGCAATTTTTCTTACCGAAATTTCTCGGTATCGTTTGAGCATCCTGTACAGCTAGAAAGAACCGAAGCAGTTAGTAGTTGCTTTTGTCTGCTTGATGATAGATCAACGCATAATAGATCAATAGCTCTTAACCAATTTACTATAAAGTTCTACTAAAACAACTTACAAACTAAAACAATAAATCAAGAATGTTGTAATTTGAATGTTGTAACAATTCAAACATAATTTTAGAATATCTACTGTATGCGTTAGAGTTACATAAAATTCGACTTAATGATAATGTCGATTTTGAGCGGGAAGAATATCATTTTTTTTTCTTGCTAGGGCTATATCAGCTATCCAAGGACTGAAACAACACAATATCCAGAAAATTTTGATCTCATGTAAGAAATTATTCTTTCTTTTTTTATCTGAGCTTAATGTTTTGAACATTAATTCTTGTATGCTGTGTAGCTTGGAAGTTTCCTTGGTTTTTTCTTGAAAAGTAATTAACATCGTGCATACCTAAACCACTTAAGATTCCAAAGGTGAAAGCTACCAACTATGGAATTAAATCACTGCGTTTTCAAGGGCCAAAAATATGGAACTCACTCCCTTCTGAAATAAAATCAGCTTCAAATAGTAAACAGTTCAAAAAAATGATCTAGAATTGGTTTCTTGATAACCAATGTTCATGCTCATTCTGCAAGATGCAGTAGAATACAAAACTTAAATGCAATCTCTGAAGTTTGCTTTATGTTAGTTTGAATTAATGTATCCACTATTGTAGACACTAACATTAAATAATTTTACAATACAACGCAATCATGCTATTAAGTTTCTCTATCGAACCAAACTGCTGTAAAGACCATTAAAAGCTCAGTAAAATACGAAATTCGCCAATGTTTACGCTACGGTCATTCAGACCTTTGATTCTTGACCAACATTTAATGTCCGCTGTATGTAGCTGTCCGCTGCTTAGAGAAGTCCGATGGTGGAAGTTTCACTTCAGTTAACTTCTGCTTTTTGGCTTGTGACAATAACCTTGTTGTACACAGTTGCCTCAGTTTATCAATAATGAGCATCTCAATGTGATTTTTAAGGGATATCATCTAATTGTTTTACATTATTATTATTATGTTAAATTCTAGAGGTCCCTTGAAGCAGCATTCTAATCACCCGAATTGGGGAGCATTTGTCAAGGAAGTTCTTCGAGATGGCATTACTAAACCGAAGTAAGTTAAACATGCTCCATTATACGGAGATTCGCTTTCACTTCACTATAAAGGGAAACTACTGCGAAGGAGCGTCTTCCTCCCTTTTTCGTTCAAAATGTCCTGTATCCTCACTTCCTCCGTTCAAAATTTCTTATCTTCACCTCTTCCTCACTTCCTCGTTCGAAGTGTCCTAGCTTCCTTCCTTCTTCCCTTCCTCACTCAAAATGTCATATCTTCTTCCCTTTCTCATTCAAAATGTCCTAGCTTCTTCCCTTTCTAATTCTAAATGTCCTAGCTTCTGCCCTTTCTCATTCAAAATGACTAGCTTCTTCTCTTTCTCTCTCAAGATGTCCTAGCTTCTTCCCTTCCCTTCTTCTCTTTCCCATTTCAAATGTTCTGGCTTCCTTCCTTCCTCATTCAAAATGTCCTAGCTTCTTCCCTTTCTCCCCTTCCTCGTTCAAAATGTCCTAGCTTCTTCCCTTTCTCATTCAAAGTGTCCTAGCTTCTTCCCTTTCTCCCCTTCCTCATTCAAAATGTCCTAGCTTCTTCCCTTTCTCCCCTTCCTCGTTCAAAATGTCCTAGCTTGTTCCCTTCCTTTCTTAAGATGTCCTAGCTCCCTCCCTTTCTCTCCTTCCTCGTTCAAAATGTCCTAGCTGCCTCCCTTTTACCCTTCCTCATTCAGAATGCCTAGTTGGACTAATTAGAAAAGGCTTCTAATGTTTTTCCTTTGCAAGTCAAATTACCAAAAGCTTGCACGAGAATGAATGCTACGTTTCTGTCTTTGTTTTGTTATGTTTTTCTATAAAATTTCCTCGTTTTACAGAAAAGGCACTGACGTGGGAGATCACCCTCCCATCACTCCGATGAAATCTGCAAGTGAACAGGAATTATCAGGAGATTCATGGAGACTCTATGAATACATCGTGCGTCACTTTATCGCAACGGTAGATACTCATTTAGTTTGATTTTCTGCTGCTTCCATCCTAATTCAACCCAGTGTAAGACATGGACATAGTTTAGTATGGATTGTTGTATAGTATACGCCATAGTATAGTATAGACTGTTGTATAGTATAGACTGTTGTATAGTATACACTGTTGTATAGTATAGACCATAGTATAGTATAGACCATAGTATAGTATAGACCATAGTATAGTATAGACCGTTGTATAGTATACACCATAGTATAGTATAGACTGTTGTATAGTATAGACTATTGTATAGTATACACTGTTGTATAGTATAGACCATAGTATAGTATAGACCATAGTATAGTATACACCGTTGTATAGTATACACCATAGTATAGTATGCACTGTTGTATAGTATATGTCAACATATGAAAGTGAAGATAATAAATCAATGAAACTCAATTTGCTCAAAATGGAAATCATTAATGAGGAGCTGGCCTGCTGTGACAGCTTTTAGTCGCATCGATCAAAAAGCAGCAAAGCAAATGCAAAGAATTTTAATTTCAAACTCATACAGGGCGAGGTAGTTACGTCCGGTATTTTAAGCGAAACTACTACGGAACGCTAGAATTGTGCAATTCCACAAAATACCTAGGAATAATGACAATGATGCTAGCTGAAATAAGCCAGTTTCTTTGCTGGAAGATTGCGAGTCGTAATTAATGCGTGGCCATCATTTGAAGCGGTGAAGCAAAAAACAACGGCTGGTTTTCTTTAATCAATATGATGCATGACCAGAAATAACGACAGAAATCAAGTCAACAGGTCAAATCCTGAGACGTTGCACCATTTCAAAATAAGAACTGTTAAAATTCTTAATTGGTTCTTCGTTTGCCTTTCATAACTGTGTGCTTCAACACTTCCCCTGACATTCATATATCTTAATGTGTATTTTCTAAAATAAGAACAGTCACAATTATTGTCCTAATTGTCCTTCATTTGCCTTTCATAACTGTGTTCATCAACGCTTCCACTGACATTCATATATCTTAATGTGTATTTTCTAAAATAAGAACAGTCACAATTCTTGTCCTAATTGTCCTTCATTTGCCTTTCGTAACTGTGTGCTTCAGCGCTTCCCCTGACACTCATCTATCTTAATGTGTATTTTCTAAAATAAGAACAGTCTCAATTATTGTCCTAATTGTCCTTCATTTGCCTTTCATAAATGTTTGCTTCAACGCTCAACGCTCAACCACTGACATTCACCTCATCTCAATGTGTGTTTTCTATTCTAGATAAGCCCAGATTGCAAATATATGCAGACATCTGTGAAGTTTGCCGTAAATACAGAGACGTTTTCGTGTGAAGGGAAAACGTTGAAGTCTGCTGGATTTACTAATGTTATGTACTGGCAGGCTATACAGCCCGATGAATCATTGCCGCAATTTGAGAAAGGCCAAAAGTGTGATATAAAGGAGGTTGTTATCAGTGGATTTTTAGGCATTCATTTTCAGAGATTGCCATGTGTTCGTTTTATTGCAGAAGATTTTAGCTCTTATACATGCAAGTGTATCACAGCTAAGATGTATTGAAGGTGTTTTCTAAGGTGTTTCTTATCAATTTAATCATCTTCATCATCGGTGCACCAAAAGCCTGGTGGCCTCTTATCAATTTTTTAAAATCTAAAAAATCTAAATGCCCTAGAAGCTCTTTTCACCTCACTTCTTCGTTCAAAATGTCCTAGCTTCCTCCCTTCTTCGTTCGCAATGTCCTAGCTTCCTCTCTTCTTCGTTCGCAATGTCCTAGCTTCCTCCCTTCTTCGTTCACAATGTCCTAGCTTCCTCCCTTTTTTCTTCACAATGTCCTAGCTTCCTCCCTTCTTCGTTCACAATGTCCTAGCTTCCTCCCTTCTTCGTTCACAATGTCCTAGCTTCTCCCTTCTTCATTCAAAATGTCCTAGCTTCCTCCCTTCTTCGTTCGAAATGTCCTAGCTTCCTCCCTTCTTCGTTCAAAATGTCCTAGCTTCCTCCCTACTTCGTTCACGATGTCCTAGCTTCCTCCCTTCTTCATTCAATATGCCCTAGCTTCCTTCTCTATTTAACCCCTCTCTTTAAGCACTTCTCTCTTATCGACCCCCTGTTTCATGTCAACATTTTGATCAAAACCCCTCTCAACCCCTCCAAAATGTCCTAAATTTCTAAAATAAAGTTTCGGATAAAGCAAGATAGAAAACTAATTCTAAAGAAAATACAACCATTTCATAGTATGGATCTTGACTTTTGATTCAGCCCCCGACAAGGGCCTTTAATATCTAGTATTTTCAAGGGCCTTTAATGTGAAGTATTTTCTTCATATACTTTTCAAATATCTTGCCCGTTAATCCAATATTTTAAAAATTTGCCACCTTAGTTGTTGACTCTTAAGCTTGGCTTCCATGTTGACTCTAAAGCCTGGTTTCCGTATAGATGCAAGGATCGCTGAAATTTGACCTGCGATTTTTGCGACTCTTGCAAAAAACGGTCCCCACTAAGATGCAATGATCACAGGTCGTAAATTTCGGCGATCCTTGCATCTATACGGAAACCAGGCTTTAGAGTAGCTCATGTCATATTTTTCTTTCCCATGTAGGCAAAATTACAAGAGAAGTATACCAATCCACCAGATTTTCTAACGGAAAGTGAATTAATCAGTAAAATGGAAAAGCATGGAATTGGAACGGTAGGTGTATCATGTTACATCATGTTATATTTTAACACACGGTGATATTTCTATCATGATACCCATGGCAGCTATCACAACGGAGTTTCTGATCATTGAATGCTGTATCCATGCTGTGAAATTCCTCGCTATACCGCTCCTTGCCTAAGACTGCCATAGATTAGCTGGTTCGATAAGGCAGCGGGGATTGCAGAGTGGTAAGCACGCACAACCACGGCTGTGAGTTCGAGCCTCAGTTCCAGCCTGTTGTACAAGAGTGATGAGCGAAATTGGCAGCTCTCTCTAATTCCAAGCAAAGGCATAAAGGAATCGCGTGGTGTGGTGACATTAAGCACTGCTTAGATTGACCCTATGCTATTCAGTGGTCCCTCTGTGCCTAGCGCATAAACTCATACATTGCGAAGATAGCAAATGTATTTGCCAATCAACACCAACATCAACATCAACAAGTATAGGAATGTACTGCCCGTGACATCAGACATTTATTCTGCAATTAGGTCTTAAGCAACGGCTCTTCAATCATTATTTACTCTGAAAAAGCACCTCATAGCAGTACAAAATATTAGTTCTCGTAATATTGTATTTTTTCTTTCTTCGTCACTTTTCTTGTATCGTTATCTTCCTGTATCGTTATCTTCCTGTATCTGTACCAATGTTCAATTTTTCAATCATTCTTTTAGGATGCAAGTATACCAGTACACATAAACAACATTTGTCAAAGAAATTATGTTCAAGTGCAAAGTGGCCGTCGTCTGGTACCTACTACGTTGGGAGTCGTACTTGTTCATGGTTATCAAAAGGTACTGAAGATATTATATCTATATCCGCCTCGCCTGGTACTCGAATTTGTCAAGCTTCTGTCTTACTGACATTTCAACTAAAAGCGTCGTTTTTTCACAGACATGAGCAAATTTTTGTATTTGACCTACCTGACTTTGTTTTCATTTTGACATTTGCCAGTCAGAGTACATGGGTTTTATCACGTGGATACTTTGTTTACATTTTGACATCAGCCAGTCAGAGTACATGGGTTTATCACGTGGGCACTTTGTTAACAATTTGGCATCAGCCAGTCATAGTACGTGGGTTTTATCACGTGGGCACTTTGTTTACATTTTGACATCAGCCAGTCAGAGTACATAGGTTTTATCACGTGGGCACGTGGGCCATTTGTTTACATTTTGACATCAGCCAGTCAGAGTACATTGGTTTTATTGCGTGGGCATAAATTGTGCACGTTGATTGGCTATCAAATTAATTGGTGAATGAAATGCAAAATTTTCCTATTTTTTCACAGTTAATCATGCTCTTCTAATGGTTCATTTCGTAATTATTTTTATGCTAGATTGACCCAGAACTTGTGCTTCCAACCATGCGTGCATCGGTAGAGAAACAACTGAATCTTATTGCAATGGGCAAGGTAAATATGGAACCTTGAAGATATCTCTAGAAGCCTTTTTATTTGACCTACTTATGACTTTATTTACATTTTGACATCAGCTAATCAAATTAAGTGTGTTCAATCACGTGGTTATAAATGCTGCATACTGATTGGCCATTCGAAAACGCGAACAAGCGAATTGGCGAGTGAAATACAAAATTTGTCTTTGTGCTGCAACAATTTGTTATTCCGATCTCAGCTGGAATGTCTGGCTAATTCATTTTTATCTACTTTAGGCCAACTTTAAAGCTGTACTACAACACAACACCAACTGTTTCAACAGCAAGTTTGAATATTTCCACAAAAATATCACGAATATGGATGAACTATTTGAAGTCTCGTTTACAAAGCTTTCAGAAACAGGACGACCGCTTTCAAGGTATGATCTTCATGCCTGGTGTCCGTATAGCCGTAAGGTGCCTTTTATGTTGCCGCAGCACCTGCTGGAACTATTGCCGCCGGCAAGCCTCGGTCGTTTTAACTTGAATAGAAACCACTCCTCTCCACACCGCTGGTTGCAGTAAACGGCTTCAAAAAAGCTGCATCAATTCAACTTTTCCCGTTCCTTGCGGCATCAAGGCACGGTGGCTGCAGCCCTGGACTCCGATGTTTCCATATGAACAGTTCGACTGCGGTGCCGGAGGCATTGAAGATGGAAGATGGTAGAAGATTGCCGCCGGAAACCTTACGACACCAAACGGTTATATGGAAACCAGGCTTTAATGATAAGTCTAACAATAACCGTTGTCTTTAAGCTAGTTTGTTGAAATTCTTAACATTTGTCAACAGATTCAAAAACAGCAGTGAAATTAAAAGAAATTGACGACGATCCACAATCTACATAACCAAAATCATATATCCACATATACATATAGCTACAAACTACATATAAGGAAAAGTCCTTAACGCCTCGGCGAAAGAAATGAATGCTTAGTACCAAATGACATTGGCTGTGACCCGCTGATATTACAGTAGATCTTAGCTGCATATACAAGTCTTTCTATGAGAAACACCTTATTTAGGAACTCGAGGCTGAAATCGCCAACAAAAGTAGCTAAGGAATTTTAAGCCTGGTTTCCATATAGACCAAGGGATCGCTGAAATTTTCTACTTGCGATCCTTACGTATTTATGGGAACCGTTTTGTTGATGGGAACCGTTTTGGGAACCGCAAATTTTAGTGATCCTTGTGTCTATGTGGAAACCAGGTTTTAGGGAACCACTAAAACGGAAATCACAAAGGGGAAAATAACTCTTTATATATAACAACATTTGTATGACTTTGTTATCGAAATATTGCGTATTTCGTTAGTTTTCATTCAGTATCATTTTGCTGTTCAAAATTGAGAAAACTTTCACATCTCTTGATACAGCCCTTCAATCATAGCGAATAAATAGCCTGGGATAAAAAGCTGTGCTTTATTTATAGATGTGGCAAATGCCGGCGCTTCATGAAGCACATTGTTGCAAAGCCAAGTCGACTGCATTGTGCACACTGCGACGAAACCTACAGTCTCCCACAAGGGGGCACCATCAAGCTTTACAAGGTAAGATTCGTGTCTGAGGCAAGCATGGCACCAGGGTTGGGCTTTGGAGCAACAGCCCTGCCGTCCAAAGTATCTACCCCCTCCCCCCGTCGGGGTGTAATCTGGATCGTAGTTTACTCTATCAGAGGCCAACGTAGAGAACACTCAGAGTCACAAGTACAACTATAAAACGACTCTTGATTAAATAACATACAATAATTACAAGACCTAAAATGTTTATTGGCGGATTAAACTACGCATCTGGAGAAGTAAAAGTACTAGTAAATGAATAAATAACAAAGTAAACACGTGAAATTACAGACAGATACATTGCATCATTGAGCGTCCTATTACGGAGTTTTTTCGTCTATTTTTTCGAGTGAAGTTGTGGCAATGACCAGCTCATGGAAATGTGGGTTTTAACTAACACTTATCTTATCAAAACAAGCTCCCTAAAAACAGACATAACAAATATAACATATGGGTAATAAATTATAATTGGCAGATTATATATGCATGCGTGGCAGTAAAATTACAGGCAAATATCAGATTAATCACACGATTGTATGTCCAATTACAGGAGGTTTCAAAGATATTTTCATTGCGAATTTGACAAAAGTTTGACAAATTATTTTAAAATATTGAAATTTCTAATTACCTTAGCCCCCCTGTCAAAGCTCTAGACCCCCTGTCGGAAGATTTCTGGTGGCGCCGCTGGTTCTAGTTTTCCTGAGCTGTAGTCGAACAGACTAGGGATTAAGTGGTTTCTTGGCCAACTTTCCAGATGAACTGTACCGAGACCAGTGCAAAAAGGCATTGTTTGAAGCCAGTGCTAATCCTAACGATGCCTTTGTTCATTACTTTTTTATTGATCAATTAATTGTACAATTTATAATTTTAAAATGAGAGAAAAAGTCTTCCACCGAACCGGATTCGAACCAGTGACCTAAGGATGCCTGACGGTTTCTGACTACAGTCCTCCGCTCTACCAACTGAGCTATCGGTGGTACGAGAATTAGCAGCATCAAAAATGGCACCATTTGCCAATCATCAAGGAGAGACCAGAAAGCAGGATTTATCACAATATACCCTTTAAGA
The DNA here is from genome assembly GCA_015164055.2 of Chrysaora achlyos. Taxonomy (NCBI): domain Eukaryota; kingdom Metazoa; phylum Cnidaria; class Scyphozoa; order Semaeostomeae; family Pelagiidae; genus Chrysaora; species Chrysaora achlyos. The sequence continues at coordinate 21,096 of WUAR02018903.1, forward strand.
GCCCCCTAGAAATCCCCACATTTCTTTTTCTCTAACAGAGAAGGAGATAACTTCGATTCCCCATGATAGACTCGTTTACTTCTATAGGCTCTATTGCCTCGGTATTTTTCAGAACTGACCTGGATTCGTTTTTTAATTAATACCAACAGGAAATACTTTTTGATACAACTGTAGTGCATACAAATATAGATATTTATATAGATTGACAAATTAAAGACAAGACAGAACTTTTGCTGTAACTATTAGAGTCTGTCTGAAGATCGCGAAAGCGTGAAACTCGGAGTTACAACAAAAGGTATGTCTTGTCTTTTAATTTGTCCACAATCTACAACGCTCTACATGTTCATGTAGTGAGCACTTTACCGTCAGGATAGGCACGTCCAAATATATTAGATATTCATATATAGATATTTATTGCATATTTATTTATTGCCTTAACGATTGAGACTAAACGCATCGGGCCGTGCCCTTAGTTGATACGTTTAGTCTCAAATGTTAAGGCGTTGCAATATATATTTAGCTATTTATGAATATTTATTATATCTAGATGTGTCTATTCCGGTGGTAAAGTGCTCAATTCATTGATATATAGAGCATTATAGATTGTAGATTGTAGGCAAATTAAAGACAAGACATTAGTTCTTCTGTAACTCTGAGTTTCACGCTTTCGCGATCTTCAGCTTACTACTAGTCAGTGATAAAACACCGGTGCAGCAGAAAATGTTCTGTCTTCGGTTTTGACCACGCATTTGCCTAGTGTCCCTGGCGGTTGGTAGCGTTCCTCTTCATTTGGCTGACATCGATTCCTAGTCGATTCTTCGTCATCCGCAGGTAGGTCATCATGGCGCCTTGCCCACGAACGAACTTCGCTGGTGCTTTCCAGAACACAAGGTGTTGAATGGGTTGTTGAGCATCGGTGCATCTCGTGCAATGCCCTGCAAAGGTGACTTGCCTCTTCTTGATGACGTCTGAGATTCTCGGTAGATAACCGTAGACTTGGACATTCGATCTTCAGACAGACTCATGTGAGAATGACCCAGTGGTGAGCGAATCAGACTGGCAATCCACAGGTTGTGGGTTCGATTCCCACCCAAATCAAACTCGCCGTGAAAGAGTGAGGGAGGGTCGCCAGCTCTCTGTAATTCCGGGCAAAAGGCAAAAGGAATCACGAGGTGTGGTCACATCGAGAGGAAGGA
>WUAR02019015.1:0-10472 GCA_015164055.2 Chrysaora achlyos
ATTTGTTCAGGCGATTCTTGTTGCCACAGCACGGGTACGATCAATGGGAGGCATGGGTTCGATTAAGGTGAGGCTTTCGATAAGGAGGTGCAGCCCACGTTGAAAGCAAGAGTAGATCAAAAAAGTAAAAAACCGCTGCAAGGAAACAACAATGAATAATGATAATATAATAATATGGAATATTAAAAGTGGGGAGCCTATAATATTTTTCTATAAAGCGAACAATTCTCTACAAAAGAGCCCACTATGACAGTATAGTTGAAAACTTTAATTTAAAACATAAAAGGAAAATATTTACGCAAAAAAGTTTGTGAAATTTCCAGCTTTGAAAAAAGAATAAAAGCCAGGAAAGGTGAGGAATGCAACTGTAGACTGTGAAGACCTTTCGGGGCTAAGGTTGGGTTCTGTAGCGCGCAAAATATGTTGCATTGTAAATACCAAACAGAAGACAATAATGGAATACTGTGAAAACAAAGTAAAAATCTGTATATTTGTATTTAGACTTAATTATTCCGTATTATAGACATTTATGTATATATTTTTTTAACTTTAAACAATTTTTCTTTTGTAGTAGGCTTGAATCAGCTTTTATTCTACAACTACTTTTGTATATGAATACTTTAAATAAATGGATAATAATAATAATAATAATGTTTAGTTATGCCTTTGTCTAGCAGCATTATTGAAATAATTACGATCGACTCTGAGTCGATCCTTGATGTTTATATGATTTAATTTATAAACTCCTTTTGATAGCAGAAGTTTATTCTCTAACTCTTTTCTTAGGCTTTTTAAGACCTACTTCCAATATTTAACCTTGCTTTCCGTATTACAAACATTCCACATCGTTAGGTCTGGTTGCATAGACCCAGGAGTCGAGTAGGATGTCAAAACGAACATGTTTACATAGACACATACTCGAAGTTGATAAAACTCTTAACAGCCCATTTTTTTAAGGACTACTTTTACCAAAATAACTGGTCATGATCTTCGTATTAAAAACCCATCTGTAATGCCAAAGATTGAAACCAGGCGATCGCCCGGTGGGCCCTTCCGAAGGGTTGCCCCAATAAAGAAGCAGATATGAAGTACTAAAGCTAATAAAATTTGTTTCAATACTGGCGAGAAAGCCTGGTAACTCCGCTACTCCTAAATGGTTCCAACAGGGCCTTTTGATCTATCATCCCAATAAGGGAATAAAGCACCCTGAAATATTTTTGATTTGATTCCGATCATGCAGGCTATATACCATATCGAAGTTTGTATTTTCTGTTAAAATTTGGATGATGTGTTGTCTGGTCAATAAACTTGACTTTGCCAGACTTGATGCACCTACTTCTTATAATAGAAATGTGACCCCTGAAGAGAAGGAGCACGATTGACCTTGGTGAAAAGGGGGGCTTGAGAGAGATTCCCCGCCCCTTTTTTGAGAGCTAATCCGCGCCTGATTGAACCTACCAATTATAGAAACAGATCACTTAGTTTCCAAGGGCCAAAATCGGGAATTCACTTCCCGATGCAATTAAAAAAGCCCAAAATATTAAGCAATTAAAAACTTTGATCAAGATTTGTTCCTCAAAAATTAATGCGCGAGCTCCTTTTGTAGAAAATGATCTGTCTTATGCAATCCAAGAAATTGTTTCATGTTAGTCTAAGTGTATATTCACTGTTGCAAAAACTAATATCAAATAAATAATACAACAAAATACGTACATACATTTGATAGGGGTAACTATACTACGGCCTAGGACAAATATGCGGGAAATTGGAGGCAAAAATATACGCTTAATGGATGCCAAAACATAAGTGCATTTTATCATCACCTTGTAAACATGTGAACGAATCACCTTCGAATATCTCAATCAAGAGTCTAGACAGCAGAAATTAAAATTTAATGCAACTCCAAAAAAAAACCACCGACACATACAAAGGAGATAAAATTAAAAGCCATGAATTTCGTGACGCACCAGACGTTCCTTATCTGCACATTTCCTCTATCTTTATCAACAACTTTAGCTCGAGCAAATTAGCGAAAAGTGATGAAACTAGTTGGCCTATCAACGTCCACTGCAATGTGTGAAACTAGCACAAAAAGCAGCAGATCCTACACATTGGCATTCAATTCACCGCATTTAATCTGGGCAGACAAACAGAAGTTGAAAGATAAAGCAGCGAGAGCTTACTATTAAAAAGCACCCTAGTTTCGTTCTTGGTCCACGCATATTTTATTGTTATACATTGTTATTTTCCGCTGGTCAAAAGGTTTACGTCATGAATTTGCAAAATATATCAAAAAGAAGTCTCATTGTGCTCACATGATGTTTGTCTTATTGAGCCAATGAATAGGGCAAGATTATGTCACATGCGTCTCTATTCTTTATAGTCTCCTGCATTTGATATCATGTAAATGCTTTTTACAAACATTTCTTCTTTAACTACCATGAGACAGAATGAACCACATTGGAACCATTGAAACTAACACTTTTAACTTCGTCTTTTCATGTTCGAACTAAAAATGTGACTTTTCTATCCTAACATTTGTTGATATTTGTGTACCTAACGGAGTTCGCACCATAACTAACTGTCTTTTACTTCTAGTAGCTCTTCTAAGTGTATTTCCCCTTGCTGATGTGAAAGGAATAAAAGCTCTAAACACCAGATGGCAACCGTGAAGTTTACAATAACAGTATTACTTCTAAAGGAATAAATTTGTATGTGAATTAAATCATCTGCTTGAAAATAACAAACAAGAATTTTTCGTCATGTAATTTATTTATATATTTATCTTAAAAGCAGTATTTTCTGTCTTTAGTGCAAGCACTTTGGGTGCAGAACTTTTGATCAAAATGAGGCAGTTAAATTAATTTTCCATTTTGGATCTCTTGCAAGGCAACATTGTTTCGCTCAAACTTTGCTTGAATCTAATTAAACTAAGTTTCCAAGCATGTAAATTCGCATGTTGCATATGACCAATTCGTGTACGCCAACGTAACTAGTCAAACAGTCTCAATATGAGTTTCTAGGAGAATTGTAGAGAGGCGTATGCTGAGAAGCGTGTAATAGGCTTAGCTACCGATTTCTAACATGAAAAGCGACAAGTAGAACATCAATTATTCAAGATATAGACACCATACAAGACACCATTGCCAGAAATCAGGCTTGCCGCAGCTAATACAGCACGTATATTTTGATAGACATAGAGTATCAGCGTATTTGTCTACCACTACCACAATTGCCAGATAATCACAATGACCATCAAAAACTACAAGTTATACATCGCTAGGCAAATTAAGTGATTTTAAAGCACCGAGTACCATAGTGTTGGTGTTTAATACAATACTAGAAGACACTGCATTATCTGTAACGTTATGTCATATGATAAGCTTATGCTTTTTGTTGTCTCCTAGAACATTGACAACCAAAAGAGTGAATCGCATTCTTGACATTGCATTCAGGTTTCTTTCTTATTTTACAAGAATAAACAATTTATTTGATTCTTGTTTATATATGTAATTAACTAGAAGTAACTATCCATTAGTCAATGCGCGATTTCCTTTAGAAACACAAATATCAACACATGTAGGAACAGAATAGTTGCATTTTTAGTTCGAATGTGTAAAGGTGAAATAAAAACAATTGATTTCAATGGTTCCAATTTTTTTCATTTAATTTCTGCGATTAAGTGCTCGTTAATTGCTTCATTCATAGCATGCAGTCTATTCATTGGCTCAATTAAACACAATGTGAATTCTTTTGTTATAATATGCAAATTTAAGACGCAAGCCTTTTGACCAGCGGAAAATAGCAATGGATAACAATAAAAATATGCGTGGAACAGACACGAAACCCGGTTGCTTGCTAATAATAAGCCCTCGCTACGCTCGCGCAATAATACTATATAATACAATAACAAGTCAGTGCAGTGTGTTTCCCGTAGTGACGCTATATGAGTAGCCAAGTGTCTGTGAATAATACCATGTAATACAATGAAGTACCATTTCATAGCGACGATGTATGCCAAAGTAGTCTAATGTCTGTGAATAATACCATATGATACATACATACATACATATATATAAGACCCTGTCGGTGTGTATACTATGATGGTGTATGCTGAAGTAGCCTATGTCTGTGAATAGTACCATATGATACAATATAAGACCATGTCAGTGTGTGTACTATGATGGTGTATGCCAAAGTAGTCTCATGTCTGTGAATAATACCATATGATGCATACATACATACACACATATAAGACCATGTCAGTGTGTGTACTATGATGGTGTATGCCAAAGTACTCTAATGTATGTGAATAATACCATATGATACATACATACATACATATATATAAGACCTTGTCAGTGTGTGTACTATAATGGTATATGCTAAAGTAGCCTAATGTCTGCAGTATACCATGTCGATGTGAGCCATAGTGAAGGTGTATGCTAAAGTAACCTACTGTCAGTTTGAAAACATGTAAAACCATGCCGATATGTAAACTTAGCAAAACCTCAACCGTGATGGATCATTTCTATTATGCAGATTGAATAACCAATAATAGAGGGCTGCGAGAACAGGATAATATCACACAAATATTTTCGGTTAAAAAAGATTTCAAAGTGTTCTAGATTACGAAAAAGAAGAAGTGTATGGATACGAGAGTAGCAACAAGTGTTGCAACATAGAGAGCTTCCTCTGGTGAAGCGTGTTTCCCAAATTTGAAGTCATTTACGCCAGCAGTTTCCACAGGGAATTAAAAAACTGGTATCAAAATGTTTATATATTGGAAAGACGAAAGTCCAACTGATGAGAAGATACACTTTCTTCAAAGAAGAAACACACAGAAGCTTAGTTTAAGAAATAGTCAGCTTATTGCACGATTTGCGATACCTTTTAGATGATCAAATTTGATAAAGTTTTGCCTGTAAATTCGGTTTTGTACAATACAAGTATTTGTAAAGAATTGAAGTTTGATATCAGTGTTTTAATTGATAAGCTGGTATCAAATTGTTGATTTATTGGAAAGACGAAAGTCCAACTAACGAGAAGATACACTTTCTTCAAAGAAGAGACACACAGAAGCTTATTTTAAGAAATAGTCAGGTTATTCCACGATTTGCGATTCCTTTTAGATGATCAAATTTGATAAAGTTTTGCCTGTAAATTCGGTTTTGTACAATAAAAGTATTTGTAAAGAATTGAAGTTTGATATCAGTGTTTTAATTGATAAGCTGGTATTAAAATGTTGATTTATTGGAAAGACGAAAGTCCAACTGATGAGAAGATACACTTTCTTCAAAGAAGAGACACACAGAAGCCTAGTTTAAGAAATATTCAGGTTATTGCACGATTCGCAATACCTTTTAGATGATCAAATTTGATAAAGTTTTGCCTGTAAATTCGGTTTTGTACAATAAAAGTATTTGTAAAGAATTGAAGTTTGATATCAGTGTTTTAATTGATAAGCTGGTATTAAAATGTTGATTTATTGGAAAGACGAAAGTCCAACTGATGAGAAGATACACTTTCTCAAAGAAGAGACACACAAAAAGCTTATATTCTTTGTTTAATAAAATAGGCAGGTTAATGCACGATTTGCAATATGATAAAATTCGATAACGTTTTGTTTGTAAATTCAGTTTTGTACAATGAAAGTATTTGCAAACCAACATCAGAGATTAAATTAAAAACTTGGCGTGGAACAAAGGTAAAAGCCAAACAGCAATTAACTACAAGGAAAGATAGACATATATTTCTAAACAAAGCTACGGTTGCAGAGGCAGCCATTTCAGCTAGCATTGATTAAAAGTTACTCTTGTTTGGCAAAAAAGCTTTCATAGATTGCTGCAGTATAGGCAGGTTAATGTTAACTTTTTAAAACCATAAAATGCCCAACTTCCACCAATGAAGTTATTGCACCCAAAGTTTATCCTCTAAATATAGTTATAGCATAGTAGCTATATTAGAAAGCATAGTATGGCAGTAAAGCCTGGTATGACATATTCTCTGTCTTGCTACATTGTTTGAAAAACAGCATTTGAACAAGTACATTAATCAGTACGCAAGTCAAAGAACTAAGGAACTCTTCTGAAAGAAGAGGATAGCCTAAAAAGTTGGCGCTATCTGAAGCCGTTTCAGGCTCAAAGAGAGAAGTAAACACGGCTGTCTTCCCAACAAAACTTGCTATATATCCCTGTTTTTGGTTTTATATTCCGCCGAGCATTTGTACATTGCGTGACTACATTTTCATTTGCATTTGTGCATTAAATTTATGCAGCTTTGGTGCTGTTGTTGCCATTAAAATAAGAAAATCGAGAAAATAAAATGAAGGATAACAACCCACCCAGCATAGGAGTATACACCAGTAGGTTGAATAGTGTGTGCATGCATTTTTGTAGGATAACGTGTAATCATATTCAGATAACATGTCATTAACATTCACTAAGGTACACATTCACTAAGATACACATTCACTAAGGTACACATTCACTGAGGTACACATGTAACTATATTAAGATAACATGTCATTATATTCAGATAATATGTTATCATATTCAAATAAAATGTAATTATATTCAGATAGCTTTCATGTGGATGATAAACTGATGAAAGTAAAGACAAATATAGCAAATCACCTGTAATTCATCTGTTGAAGATGACTCTGTTCTTGAGGCACCAGTAACGTCAGAATTAGAATTCAGGTCAAAATATTTCTGCACGGTGTACGCCATACTTGGCTATTTCATTCAGGAAGAACTGCAGAAAATGAGAATACGCGATAAGAAAATTAACCCGAATAGCCTTTATTAATAAAAACCAAAGTTTAAAGCAATATTCGAACAAACAGAGTGAAGAATTTACATGCAACTCCGGCGTTCACTTTTATGATTAATGCCGCAAATGTGCTTTTGTGTGGTTGGTTCACTATAAAAAACACGCTGCAAATAAATTTACTAACTCAAAATATTTCTGCACGGTGTACGCCATACTTGGCTATTTGATTCAGGAAGCACTGCAGAAAATGAGAATACGCGATAAGAAAATTAACCCGAAAAGCCCTTATTAATGAAAACCCAAGTTTTAAGCAATATTCGAACAAACAGTGAGGAAATTAACATGCAATTCTGGTGTTCACTTTTATGATTAATGCCGCAAATGTGTTTTTGTGTGGTTGGCTGCAAATAAATTTACTAACTCAAAATATTTCTGCACGGTGTATGCCAAACTTGGCTATTTGATTCAGGAAACACTGCAGAAAATGAGAGCAGCGATAAGAAAATTAACCCGAATAGCCTTTATATAATAAACCAAATTTTCAACAATACTTCTAAAAAACAGAGAAGATTTCCATGCAACTCTGGTATTCACTGTTTATGATTAATGCCGCAAATGTGTTTTTGTGTGGTTGGTTCACTATAAAAAACACGCTGCAAATAAATTTACTAACTCAAAATAAGTAAACAAATATGCAAAGCCGACGGACAGCAGCACAGAAACTGATTCAAATTCAATGGGGATTTAAGTATGAGTCAGCCCCATTGAAACAAGTGTAAAAAAAATATGACGAATGATTCCGGCTTAGTGAGAGGAAAAGTCGGATCTAAGCTGACGTGTTGCAACTAGTCGCATACGATTTGGAGGGTCAAAATTCACTGATGACCTTTACGTAGGACATAGAAGTATTCCGATTAAAAGGACATCGCAATATGCAACAAAATATGGACATATTTTCTTAGCATGTGTCACGATACTCTATTTTCTTCCATTCATTAGATCTGTTTTTCTTTCTCTCTAATTCACTCTCTTTCATGACTTGCCGCTTTTTCCTCTGTCTCATGACTCAACTTGTTTTTCTTATATTTTTAGTATCAACTATGTTTTCACGTGTATTTGTTTGTTTGTTAGTCATCCTATAACGTAATTTGTAGCAGTAATAGCCCATATCAGCATACCTTTGTCTTAATATCTTTCCTGTTATTCTTAAATTTTATTGGTTTATATCGTAGCCTTAGTCATTTTGAATTTGTATTTAAACTCTATCTTTTAATAATACTTCAGTTCGGTTCAGCTTTGTCAAAAGACTCTTGTTAAATAGATAACTCGTTGTTTGTGTCAAACTTCCTGCCGTCACACATGCGACAAATTAATGGACATAATTTCTTAGCATGCTTGAATCGTACATAACCTTGAGACTGATTACATGGGTCCACGTTTGAGTGAACGCAGCCACCATCTAAATTCAATGCCATATTTTAAATGTGAAATTGTTTTCCCCAACTGGTTTGAGCTGGAGAGCAAAGACGTAATACATGGTTTAATCGTCGTCCTCTGACTTCCTCAAGAGCTCTACCAATGTTAAATCATAGCATAGTCATCCCACTGCATACTATCGACAAATCTATGTAATCCGTTCATGTTATCCTGACTGTAGTAACTCCTTCTTTAGGTACATACAAATATTTAGCTTCTCTTTGTATACAATTTTTTTAGCTCCTCTTTGTATTTTTCATATTATATTAATTTTCCGTATCATTGTATCAACGTTCTTTGATATCATCTATTATCCATGTAATTCAGTTATTCATTGCTATATAGGTCTATCAACTGTATGTGGTGAGTTTAAATTATATGAAAACCTAAAGGTACTGACTTATCCCGTAGATCTGAAGAACTCTTTGCTAAAAAAGCTAATTAGTGGATGGATCAACATAAACGATAGAAGGAAGACGACAAAGTGAAAATAAATGAAAATATATACAGTCAAACATTCATAAGTCAGATCTCTTTGCATCGAGAGAAATTATCTGATTGATGCAAAATCCCACTTATGCGTAGTTAGACTTGCCGATTCGTACTAGGCCAAAAACATAGAATCCAAAGCACAAAAATGGCTTTTGAATTTTCACATATGGTCCTCCCTAAGTTAGGTGATGTTTTTATTCACCTATATTTGCTAGCTAGCGAGAAAGACTTCAGATTTTGAAGAAAATAAACTTTTTTCAGGATGTAGATCTCTAGAAAAATTAAAAACGGCCCAGTTAACCGGCTAGCCCGACTCAATGCAGCTTCATATTAACAGCATCTAAGATTCCTGAATTCAAAACGATGACAACTGTTTTTTCTGATTAAATCCGACTTATGTAATATTATTTACTCGTGAAACTTCTAAAAAAGATCCGACTTACGCGAATACCTGACTTACTCAAAGAAATTTGAAAGATTTTTACGAGAATGGGCGACAATTTGTGTCCGACTTATGGAAAATCCGACTCATGCGAGTTTGGTTGTATTAATAATTTGCATCGTCATGCGTTTAAGGATATCATAACGCAGTTAAAGGATATCATAATTATGCATAAAATGTATCGTAAGCGCATTTCACTAATGTGACAACAATATCTTGACTCACCATTCAATGACAAGTGATATTCGTTGTGTTATATGACAGCACTGAATAAGCTTCGTGGAAGTTTCGCAAAAACCACTCTGTGGCATAGCTGTTTTCTTGACTTCTTCAGAGGAAACAAATGCCAATATGTCAAATTCCATGATAGCTAAACGAAAATAAATGAATCATTAATGAAACTCGAATTTTGTTGAATGCAAGTATTATTTCGAGAAGAAACGCTAACTGGTTGATAAATTTATGCAAGTTTCATTATTCATTACATGAATGGCAGGGAACAAAGGAGCATTGAGGCGCTGCTTGACAAATGATACACTGAAGAGGTCAGTGCTGTAGGAAAATTAAATATTTAAGGATTATTGAAATTTGGTGCTCATCAATAAAGACTGAGTCACCGTGCCAGAAATATGTGTGGTGTGCAAGTCCATTTTTCGTGTACGTCAGTTGTGTGTGAAGTTTGCAAGTCAATTTTGCGTGTGTGGGGTGTGTGTCAGTTGTGTGTGAGGTTTCCAAGTCAATTTTGCGTGTGTGGGGTGTACGTCAGTTGTGTGTGAGGTGTGTGTCAGTTGTGTGTGAGGTTTCCAAGTCAATTTTGCGTGTGTGGGGTGTGTGTCAGTTGTGTGTGAGGTTTCCAAGTCAATTTTGCGTGTGTGGGGTGTACGTCAGTTGTGTGTGAGGTGTGTGTCAGTTGTGTGTGAGGTTTCCAAGTCAATTTTGCGTGTGTGGGGTGTGTGTCAGTTGTGTGTGAGGTTTCCAAGTCAATTTTGCGTGTATGTTGTTGATGTCAGTTGTGTGTGGTGTGTATGTCAGTGGTATGTATGTCAGTTGTGTGTGGGGTGTATGTCAAACTTGCGTGTGTATCTCATCTTGATACCCATTATCGACATTATTAATATCTAAACATACCATCAGCCAAGTTTTACATACACACCACAGACAACTGACAAACATGCCAAACGCAAAATTGACATACGCACCACGCATAAATTTTTCCGGGACGATGTGCCATAACGTATCATATTTGAAGAATATCTTGGCTGGGCGTAGTGACATCATATTGAACTGA
>WUAR02019126.1:0-10466 GCA_015164055.2 Chrysaora achlyos
TCTCAACATCGTCCAAGTTGGGTCAAGAGGGTGGACCAATTTTCGTAAATATTGCAACAATGAGTAAAGCCTTCCGCCTGGATTTTCAGGCCATTTACCATCCTAAAATGAAAGTAAAAAGGCAAGATTAAAGTGGATCTATCACTTTTTGGGAGTCTGCATGTATGGAAAGAGCTTTGATAGTACGTAAGGATGACCTTCACACAAGACTTCAATATCTTTTGGTGTTACAGACCATAGTATGTGTTAGAAATAAATGGACCATATCTTCACAATCAAGCAACGGATAAACAAAATAGATTAGATTTTTTAAACTTCGTTTTTCCTTACTACCAAATCTAATTTTTCTTTAAAACATATTAGCTACCAAAAAGTCGCACTTAAAGTTGAGAATCATTCTTATGAAGAGAAACTTACAATAATTAGTCCATGATGAAGTAAAAACGCTCTGACGTCACCGTTGTCTTTTGAAAGCGGCGGCGTGTATTCGGCGGGTTTTTCTCTTCTCCACCAGCGCTTGATTTTGCTGCAAAATTGATTTTAAAGAATCATATTATGTTTAAAACGCTGAAGTATACGGTATAAGATCACCAAGCCACGGTCATCTTTAGAGCTTCTGAAAACATGATAAGGGCTATATTTAGTGCCAGGGTAGGGCTAGGGGGGCTACAGCCCTCTAATTGGAATTATCCAGCTTCCCCATTGGGGGAAATTTCCGGATATTTTCGGAGGATTTGGCCAAATGACGTAAAAACACTGCATTTTAATCATTTTAGCCCGGGCCGTTGAAAGCCATGGACCCCCAGTCGGAAGAATTCTGGCGCCACCCCAGGGAGAAGTACAGTCATATGGGTCGAGGGTGTGGCTTTTGGGCGTGGTCTTAAAAGGCCTGCTTTTCTGAAGTGCCAAGAGTGGCAGTTTAGGCCTAATCAACTCAAATAAACCACTTAGCATGACGTAAACAACGAAGAATAGAATTTAGAGAACAGAAATATGCCATCTAGGTTTTCTCCGTTTTCTTTAGGATTGTTTTTTGGTGCAATGTGACCAGACAATATCAAAGTTCCGTATATCATTGTCTATCAATAAAAGTTTTACATTGCGAGTTGGGCAATTAAATTCAATAATGGGAATTATGAATTATTTTGTGAGTCTTGTGCAAATATTTAATTATATAACTAGAAGTAGCAAACAGTTAGTTGGTGCGCCAACTCCGTTAGGAACACAAAGATCAACAAATGTTAAGACGCAAAGTTGCATTTTGATTTGGAACGTGAAAAGGCGAAATCTAAAGTGTTCAATGGCCCTAATGATTGGCTCAATTAGACAAACAAATCATGTGAGCACAATGTGATTTCTTTTGTTACATTATACAAGTTCATGACGCAAACCTTTTGACCAGCAGACAATAACAATGACTAACAATAGAATATGCGTGGACCAGGAAAGAAGCTCGGGTGTTTCCTAATATCAAACACTCGCTTCGCTCGCGTGAAAACATACCTCGATCTTGTTAATCCATCTGATATACTTGTGGTATTCTTCGGCAGTCTTGTGTAATGATAAGCGTACAAGGTGCTTTTAATAAATTTTGGCGCTTTATCAGGAAAGGGATTTCGTCCAAGCAACGCTAAAACGTCTTGATTGTCATTCAGAAGCTTGTCAATCAAACTGATAAACCAAGGATTGTATTGGTAGCTGCTAAGAGCTGCGAACCACATCTGCCAATCAAGTCTCGGTTGATGAGGAACTGGAAAAATAGAAAAAAAATAATTACAAATAGCTTTGCAATTTTGACTTGGTTTATCTTTAAAAATACCCTGTTTTCTACCAATAGTCATGAATATCTACTCAGAAATGATGGTGACTCAAATTTTAAAGCTTTAGGAAATCTTCTAATTCAATGAACAATTTTCAATATCTATAAAGGGTTTTCAGTTAATTTCCCCAATGAATTTGTTGCAATTTTGACTTGGTTTATCCTTAGAAATATACTGTTTTCAACTAGTCATGAATACTTACTCAGAAATGATGGTGACTCCGTTAAATTCCCTGGCTTGTACCGAAAATGGTACTCCTAAAATGTTAAAATCAACATGCTTCAAAGTATTCTGCGCAAACATCGGCAAATTTCACCAATTCGTTTGTTTACAATTTCGATTAGCAAATTAACGTGCATCATTTATGACAACGTGATAAAACCAATGTAGCTTCATTCATTGATGTCAAATGTAAACAAAGGCACAGCTATCAAGGTCAAATTCAAAATTTGCCACGATTAAAGCCATGATTCTCATATTTCGAATACTCTTTAAAATGTTTGACCATTGTTTTCTAGGCAGCTTTGCCGTCAGGTGGGAGTCGAACCAGTGCATCTGAACTACAACGATGGAAGGCAGCGACAATAACTGTGCGCCACAGAGACAATCCTAATCGTGACAGCAAATTAAACTATTTTGCCTATGAATAAAACATTGCTTTCCTTCTGATAGAGTATATATATATATATTTAAACATATTGTACCTTCCAAGGCCCATTGAGACTTTCGCTGCCTTCAATTATTAGCTCTGGCCTACCACCAACACCAGTCATGCTGAAAAATCATTATGATTATTATTAAAGCCAACAATGGGGCCATGACACACATGCGCGATAAATCGTAACTTTCAATTGCTCCAACGCCGACCATATCTCTAAAGGCAGGCAGTTTAAAGGCTATTATATTCCGAGAAACTGCCAGCTCTCTGTAATTTTAGGCAAGGCAAAAAGAAAGCATATGGTATGGTCACATCAAGGATGGAGGTCGCACTGCATAGATTAGCCCTAGGCTATTCAGTGGTCACATCAAGAGATAGGACAAGGGTCGCACTGCTTAGATTAGCCCTAGGCTATTCAATGGTCACATCAAGAGGTAGGACTAGGGTCGCACTGCTTAGATTAGCCCTAGGCTATTCAGTGGTCACATCAAGAGATAGGACAAGGGTCGCACTGCTTAGACTAGCCCTAGGCTATTCACTGCTTAGATTAGCCCTAGGCTATTCTGCGGTTGCCCTAGCGTATAAACCCACACATTGCAAAGATGGCAGGTTTATGTGCCAACAACATGAAAATGTCAACTATCAACAATAAACTTTAAAGAGCCAATGACAATACCAACAACAAAACTTGAAAATGATGCTGTTGATAACAGGAGGAACTGGCATCCATCTTACATTTAGGCCTACAGTAAAAACACGCATATAAGAGCCTCAATTTTTAAGCTCAGCTTGGTAAAGGTTCTTAATCCTGTTATCTAAAATTGCAAACTAATTTAGCTTAAAGTGCTTGGGCTACTCACAAGGCCCATAGGTTACTTGCTTTTGAACTCAAGCAATATCTTCTATCTTTACTCTTAATTTTTAATAAGCTTTGTAAATCTTTTACAAAAATTCTAAGGAGATATTAGCCTAAAAGTTCTTTTTAAAGGTGGTTCTTATGTGCGGGTTTTTAATGAATTGAAAACGCCTTAAGTTGTATATATGACGGTATTTCAGACCGTTAAAGACAACACTTGGTGCTGGCTCACCTTCTAAACAAGCCATATGCATTTGTAACCTGGTATTGGTCCGCCTCGCTATGCCATTTCCTGATCACAGGCCAAATTCTAGCTTGGGTATTACGCTCAATGTCCGTATAGGGAACCTAAACAAATAAGAAAACTAATTTATTTAACATAAAAAAGTCTGCAATTTCTAACTTCAATTAATCTTAAAAATTTGCTCATACAGCAAGGCCCAATGATGAAGAAACCCAATATGCAGCTTAAAGTGGACCTATCACTTTTTTGGAGTTCGCATTAATGTACAGGGCTTCGATAGTAAGTAAGGATGGCGTTTACAAAACTTAGATATCTCTAGATATCATTTTTAGCTATAGCCATGTAAAAAAGAAATTGACACATGATGATTGACTGTATGAAACACAAAGCTTGCTTTCTCTTGACTAAATAAGTAGTTAATTTATCCAAATTAAAACAGAACAGGGTAAATCCTCTATTTTAACGCGCAAATGTATCTTTATAGTTGTACGTATGTTTGTATCACGATTTCCATTGTTCTTTGATTGGTCGCGCGCCCCCTTCTAGCGGTCGGCGCTCTTTTCCGTTCACCTACGTTCACCTCTGGATTGCTGCCCCCAGTGCCTGAGCAGTGTCTTTGAATCTATTCATTTTTGTAAAACTTTATTTTCTCGTTCGAGCGCGCTTGTGTATGATAATGCATAACGGTTGGCAGTCCAGTGTAACATGATGGGGATTTACGATCTTACAATAGGGCGACGGAGCAGAAATTTGCGCAAAATGACGTCATCAAGCTATTTGAGTTAAGCTCATGCTTGAATAGATAAGCTTTTTGAGACAGAAAATCAATAGTTTACTACCTGAAAAAGAAAATATCAGTTGTTGCCTTTATTTAAAGGATGTTGCTCGGAGCTAGAGCAGTTCAAAGTTCGCAGTTTCTGCTCTGTCCAATCGGGCCAGCTAACAAGAGAGCTGCCTCACTTCCATGCAATTGCCATTTGCTAAAGAGGTTGTATAAAATATTTCGATGACTTACCAAGCTAACAGAGAAAAGCCAAATCGCAATTGCCAAATAGAACGTTGTTTGAATGCAAGAAACAATTTTCTCTTTTATTCCATTCGACCGAAGGCATCTAGGAAAATGTTAAAAAAAAGCATTGTTCGTAAATAGGTATTATTATGTCACGAGACATGTGCCAACATCACGTGGGCTACAGAGATTTTAAGATTACCTCAGGGATTCGGACCAGCGATCTTTCAGACTATACGCCTAATAACTGATGCCGGGTTCCTGATGCCTAATGACTTGAAGATTAATAACTCATGACTCATGACTAATGACTTATGACTAACGACTAATGATTTACGGCTTATGACTTATAAATCATGACAAATTGCTGAATGATCCAATACATTAAAAAGTCCAATCAATAAGCCAGCAAGACTAAGAAATTTCGAAGGAGTGAAGCAAAATAAAAGGTAATTTATATGAATAGCATAAATAGTAAAATCACAGCAAAAAACAAAATCAAACCAAACATTTTGGAGAGAAATTAGAGAAACATTTTGCAAGGGTCGGATTAGCTGAAAACCCACTCAGAATACGACCCGATGACTTCAAAAAGGAAAGATACCAATCCCATGCCAATTGACAACGGTACTGCAACTTCCAAAAACCTTGAAAATTCTTCTTTTGAAAACGCTAAAAAAAGTAAAAAGTAAAAATTGATAATGACAATAATAATTATTAGAATTTTTATAAAGCACCAAAATCCGTCAACTATTTATTCTTTAGCGCTATACATGACTAAGACCCAAGACCTAAATTTAAATAATTTCCATATCAACAAGTAAAAAGGTTCCAGGAAATAGACACTTAAAAGGCAATAGAAAATAAAAATTTTGAATCTAGACTAAAAAACAGCTAAGCTCTGTGAGCTACGAATGTTAAGAGGAAGTCGATTCTACGATGTAGCAGCAGCTACTGGAAATACTCTGTCTCTTTAATTTGTTTTGGATTTGGTTTCTTGTATTACAGGCATAGCAGGGTAACTTTCTTGTTTCTTGTGCTCTTTCTCCACCCTCATTGACTCAGTCTCTTCACTAAGCAGCCTTAAACCGACCTCAGTGCAGGCACCTGGGGTGGTCACTTCCAAAGGTTTGTTTACGTCCACGGGGGTTCTTGGACGACCCATCTTCATGAGACGTGACCGCCATTTTATGTGGTTATCTGAGACACAGAGGGCATAAAAATGTCCCTATTCTATATCTGGGGTTCGAGCCACAGACATGCAGACTCTCAATAGAGAGGATCTGGTTTTTAAGGAATAAGGACACAGACTATAGCTTTTGATACTAATGTATTTGTTACCTTTATTGCTTTTATTGACTTTTCGTGAATTGTGGAGTTTAACTTTGGTTACAGGTTTACATCAGCGAAATCTGCCTTAGTTTGAACCTGTGATGGCTACCCCTTTAGTGACATCAATCCCTTTAATAATGACCACTTTAATGACTTAAGCCCCTTTAACAACAACCTCTTTAATGACTACCCGTTTAATGACATCAACCCCTTTAATGATTACCCCTCTAATGACATCAACCCCTTTAATGACTACCCCTCTAGTGACATCAACCCCTTGAATGATTACCCCTTTAATAACTTTAACCCCTTTAATGACTATCCCTCTAATGACATCAACCCCTTTAATGATTACCCCTCTAATGACATCAACCCCTTTAATGACTACCCCTCTAATGACATCAACCCCTTTAATGAATACCCCATTAATAACTTTAATCCCTTTAATGACTACCCCTCTAATGATATCAAACCCTTTAATGATTACCCCTCTAATGACATCAACCCCTTTAATGACTACCCCTCTAATGACATCAACCCATTTAATGATTATCCCTTTAATAACTTTAACCCCTTTAATGACTACCCCTCTAATGACATCAACCCCTTTAATGATTATCCCTTTAATAACTTTAACCCCTTTAATGACTACCCCTCTAATGACATCAACCCCTTTAATGATTACCCCTTTAATGACTTAAACCCCTTTAATGACATCAACCCCTTTAACAACAACCTCTTTAATGACGTAAACCCCTTTAATGACTACCCCTTTAGTGACATCAACCCCTTTAATGACTACCCTTTTAATGACTTTAAGCCCTTTAACAACAACCTTTTTAATAACAACCCCTTTAATGATTTTAACCACTTTAATAACTACCCCTTTAATGGCTTGCCTAAAACATTAACAGGCGTAAAAGCATAAATTTCAAAACAAATTAAATCATTATGAAAACGAATCCATAAAATGAGCTTACCTACTCTTGACAAAAGTGTTGAATCCTGGTCGATTCTCAAATCAAAGAGTTTCACAGTCCAATAAAAGAGAGAAATTGCAAAGAGAAACTCAACAAGAATTGACAATATTCTGATAACTTGGTTTCTTTTTTTCTTCCTGAGGCCTTCTTCATCCTCAATGTTGAACAAATCTACGAATGTAAAAATGATAAAGGATGAAACATTTTATCTGTCAATCTGTGGTCAGTGACAAAAAATCAACGTAGTCACAAAGCAAGCCACCTATGCTTTATTCCTATAGTATATTTACTATGATATTGTACAGAGAGGCAGTTATTACGCTGTTGCTAAACCGAACAAGATTACGCAATTCCTACAACCAGGTTAAAAATCCAAAAGTTCAATATGCTCGTCAATTGTCAAAAGGCACCCATAAAACAAGGGGGAATAACGTTTTAGCCAATCAGCGGCTTTGTTGATAATCTGCACTTAGCCAATCAAAGCGCTTAAAAGACGATAGAATTTTGTCTCGAATCTGGTCATGGCGGCCATTGAGCAGTCGAGCCGTGAGAAATTGCTCTGCCAATTGCGGTTTTCTGCAAGCGGAACTTTAACCTTGCAAACTCAAACAAAACTTTTTACTTAGAAGTAGATTTGCTCTAAATATCTAAGGCGCGCATTTTCAAATCTCCCACTAATACTGGAGCAATGGCTGGCTAAACACAAACAAATTTCCTCCAGAGCCCGTCTGTTTCAATACAAAGTTCAGTATATTCATACATAGGAATACAACGGCTTTCTTTGTGACTGCGTTGATCTTCCGTCTCTAACTCAAAAACGAAAGAAGATTTTTAAGTTTTGTAAACATTATCCTTTTTCATTATCTCATCACCTTCCCGGAGAAGATCGTCTGGAAAACCTGAAGTGCAGCCATTTTGAAAAATATGAAATCACATATCGAAGGGCTATTTTGGCATACCAAATCAATGTTTTTGAGTAATGATAAATTTATTACATTATCTAGAAGTTATAGCGAGTAAATATCGGGTAGAATATTTTGAGCAAGTAGACATTTGTAGATAATTAGAATTTGAAAAGAATGTGTAGAAAAATGTGGCTAAGTAGAATTATTTCTTATTAATTTCAACTTACTTCTTGTCACGAAACCGGGTAAATTGTTCATGAAAAAATCATCATCGAGTAAGGAGAAGCAAAGTACGATGGTCAAGAGATTGAAGAAATTGTAATTTCCAGTAAGGATGATTAAGACTTGCAAAAAGATCTGTGGAAATAAATAAGAAAAAAGTTAAATTGGGACACCGTTACTTAATGAAATAGGTATGCCTTTTTTTAGAAACAAGTTTTACATCCTTTGAAAGCACATATGACTTGTGTAGACAATATATACAAGACACTGGATACATTTGAAATAATTTGTTGTTTTTCGTAGCTTTTCAGCCCTTTCATAATGTTATGTTATTATTATATTATATCATTTTTTTTAGAAAAATATAAAAGGTTTAATTTAATGTAGAATTTACACTCAATGAAAAGGCATGTTCTCTGTTACTCCGAGTTTCATGCTTGCGCACTCATCAGACAGACTATACCAATGAAAAATATCCCAAAATTACAGCGGTACTTATTTACCAGAGGTGATAAATTTTAAGACAAACGATACTATTTTTACATCGTGGTTAATTAGTTACTTAGAGTTCTATTGTTCATTAGATAAAACTAAAAGGTTTATTTTATAATTTCAGTTCAGAAACTGGCACCAAATTGAAGAAAAAATAGCAACACATTGCCAAGAGGAACTTGTTGAAAAATAGAGTTCTTTACGGAATGAAAAACAAAGAAAGAAATAATTTGTACTTGGGCCAGAAAAGGCATCATACACTGCGTGTATTTATTGTGGCTAAAATAGGCTAATAACTTTGTTCAATTCCTAGCAATATCTTGAAACGTACACTAGCCACAGAGAGTTAAAGTAACAGTAAACAAAAAATAAACAAATACACAAACAAAGTATACAAACAAACAAGGTATTGATCTTATGGAGATAACAACAATGCCATGGAGAGAACAACAAAAGCAAGTAAATAAGAATAGAAGAAAGGGAAATAACACAAACTACAATTATACATTATAGATTGTTGATCTGAACATACACTTGCTATCTTTGCAAAGTATGGGTTTATACACTAGACACAGAGGGACCACTGAATAACCTATGGCTAATCCAAGCAGTGCGACTCTAGTCCTTCCTCTTGATGTGCTTACATTACACGATTCCATATTGGCTCTGCCTGTAATTACAGGAGCTGGCATTTCTCTCCTTACTTTTCTGCAACAGTTAGGACAGAGGCTCGAACTCACAACCCTAACATCCAAGGTTTTGCGTGCAAACAACTTGGCAATTCTGCAGTTTAAACGTTAATGATATGCTACTGCAGAGATGGAGTGAATTTGCCAAATTTAAACCAAAAGATGTTAATAGAAACAGAGGGACTTTTACCTGAGAATAAAACGCAAAAATCCTTATTGATCTCATTGGAAAAAAGAACAGAAAAGGAATGCCAATTTCAATGACGAACCTTGGAAACAAAAAAGAAATATTTTAAAATATTAAAAATAAAATCGATGAAAATCATACCAGGGTGGAATGAAATCAAGTTTACACTTCATAAAACTGTTTTGAAACGCTTTTCGCCACAAAAGGCCAGAGCGACGGGAGCTACCAGAGCGACAGTAGCGATGATATCGTTCAGCGATCGCTGTCTTTCTGGAAAGTGGACCTTTCAATTTTTGGGAGTTCGCATTTATGGAACTGAGATCGCTGAGATTTTCCTATCTCAACGAGAGGCTGTCGCTCATGCCACTATAATCGCTGATAGAAAAATAGTGGTTTTCATTAGATCGTTCGCGTCGCTCAAGTCGCTGCAGGTTTATTGGCGGCGGAAGCGACAAGAGCGATGATAAGGAAACCAGGTTTTACAGTGCACATGCCTTTCTCGCAACAGCATTGATACCAAATAACCTCACAAGTCACGTCTAATTTCATTATCAAAGAGCATAACTCATTTTCTTTGTTTTTTGTTTCATTTGATGATTTTTATACAGGGTAAGTATTCAACTAAAATATGAAATACTAGATTTTGTATTCAACTTATATACATAATTAGTTTCCAAACTGCCCTTTAAACTAAAGAAAAACTAAGATTTAGAATATTGTGATAAAGATGTATGTTATATGTATGTATGTATGTATGTATGTATGTTATATGTAATTAAGTAAAAGAAAAAGTCTGACAATGGTCAGGATCAGGTATTTTTCAAAGACGCGTCAAATTGGGTAAAAGTATTGGCTGTTTTAGTTTCTGAATTAAGTTAGTTTTTGGCCACATGCAGAAAAGGACCGTAAGGATCAGTACCGTAAATCCTCGAATTAGCCCCCTGGGGGCTTAATTATTTTGGCTTAAACGAGGGGAGGCTTATAAAATTATTCATAAAATTATCATCATTTATTATACATTTTGTGATTCATCATCGACCGAAAGAGTGATTTTTCTGTCATAGCTCGATAA
>WUAR02019237.1:0-10466 GCA_015164055.2 Chrysaora achlyos
GTTTGACCTGGGTGGGAATCGAACCCACAACTTGTGGATTGCCAGTCCGACTCGCTCACCACTGGGCCATTCTCGTTGATATAACATTATAACATATAACATAAGTATTGAGAAACTTATTTGTTTTCATCGCTCGGTTATGATCTATAAGAATGCAAATAAACGATGCCTAGAAAGCCTTTGGAATAATTTGCAGAATATATATTTTATCGTTGATAGTGAATTAAACTCTGTAGATATAAGTTAGTGGGAGATGAACACAAAACTCACATCAATAAGCTCTCGAAGTAATGCATCAAACAGCTGGCGCCCATCATCTGTAACAGAAGCTCCCACTGACCAGACAGTAGAGAACAGAAAGATACACTAAAATCAAAGATAAGAACGGTTAAGAAAGCAACAGAATCACGCCAAAAGTAACTTAGAAACTAAGTGCGATTTAATGTTAAAGAGGTAAATATTACACTAAAATCAAAGATAAGAACGGTTAAGAAAGCAACAGAATCACGCCAAAAGTAACTTAGAAACTAAGTGCGATTTAATGTTAAAGAGGTAAATATTTGTTCACCTCCAGCCAAGCAGCCACTTCTCGTTCGTTGAGTTCCTTGCACTTCTCTTCATCGTGAAACTCATCCAACAGGGTGTCCATAAGATTCATCAATGACTTGACCATATTTGTATCCGTAGTTGGAGACAATTCCTAAAACACATTGCCAGACATGAATCAATCTGGCATTGCTTTATCGCAAGGAAAAACATGCATGTCCTTGATTAAAAGAATGATATGACTCACTCAACACGCTATTATACATATACATACAATTCAGCAATTAGTACTATTGACAACCTGGAAATATACTTCTGAATCCAAATAGATATCCCATAAATATCCATACCCATAACGAGAGAGCAGAAAAAAGCGAAAAAGGGAACTTTGAAGTGCTCAAGTTCATTCAAAGATAACACTTGATGTTATTTTGATCAAGATGTGCTCTAATGTGACAGCCTGATGACTTCATTGCAACTCCTGCTCTGACATCCATACTGGGAATACCACTTCCCAGATAAAATATTAAAGCCATATTTCTTTAAAACCTGTCTTATAAACACCTTATTCCCACTCTCTACATATCCTGACTTTTCATTAGATACATGCATAAACAAATCTATTAATTTTTGGTAGATAAAATATATTTCATACTTTGTTCAGTTAAAATTGAAAGACAGAAACACTGAAATAAAACAAAAACAACGGCAATATGATTATGTATATATGTATATGTTATATGTTGTATGTTATATGTTATATGTTATATGTTATATGTTATATGTTATATGTTATATGTTATATGTTATATGATATATGTTATATGTTTATGTATATGTTTATGTATATGTGTATGCATATGTTTTAAAATAAATTTCAAACATATTGCCACTGTTTTTGCTGTTTAGCGGTGTTCCTGCCTTTCAATTTTATTATCGTTCTTCGCCGCAAGCATCCTTTGGATCCAACAAACGTCGCTTGATATGGTGGTTTTTCCTTGTTGTTATATTCATTTTCTCACCTTGACACCAGCTTTCCTGACAAAGTTGAGCAATGCAGGCAGCATTCTATCGAACAAATCTCTAATCAAATCCCGACTATCTTCGTTTATGGTCTTTGGCAACGTGCTCAGCCATGATATCATCAACGGCCTCCACCCAAGCATTTCTGGTTCCAAGTAAATCATTCCGCAACGGCTGACCTAAGGACCAAAAACAGACGAGTAAATCATACTGACAAAAGCCAGAGTATTGAACATACAGTAGTCCGCTTATGTGCAGGAAGAGCCGCTATGGAGGAGCAGAGAGTAGGTCCCTTCAAGTCAACGTTAACTTGATCTCAAGTTTTTGCTGTTGTTGTTGCTGTTGCTGTTGTCGTTTTAACTGAAGCGACCGATAGGATTCTTGAAGAAAGGGTAGCGTTGTTTAGGTGCCTTTCTCTGCTTCATTACGGTAAAGCCTTTAAATGAATCAATCAGAGTACACCTATTTGAAATACTGCTCTGATTGAAAGTTATATTCATTCACAAACTTTCGGAATTTAGGATTAAAATTCGCTACTCTCTCTCTTTAAGATTCCACCTCATGGTAAGTATAGTAGCGGTTTTAATGACCTTCAAATACTCTTTAAATTGTTTTAGAAACATCAAATAAGGATGAACAAATACAACCCATACCGTGGCTGGTGAAGCAACTTCCAGATCCATTGGCTCAAAGATAAGATTGGTTGTTGATGCCAATTGGATGATTTCTCCACTGCTCAAACACAACTGCAAGTAAATCAGTCAGTATAAGATAAAACCTTAAGTTCAAGAACATTCAACTTTATATAAATTACAAATTCCAGGAAAGAGAATTAGGGTAAACTGCAATTCCAGAATTAGCTGCTCAGTCTCGAAACTGAACTGCACAGAGTGTTTCCACAATTGCTTCGCCCAAATCGAAAAGCGATAAGTAAGCCAATAGATACAACCATTTTCAAATGTAGGTATATATTGACCCACAAGCCTAACCTTGTGTTGTCCTTAAACATGCCGTGTGCCTTAAGCCTATCCAAGTTTTGCAGGAATTATGAGCATTAATGCTTCGCTTCAACTATCTTATATGTTCAGGTGCGTGTTTTATGGTTCTTACACCCGGAAAGTATATCATTTATGTCTTAATTCAATTGTCTCGAGTCGTATAAAACGGGGGTCCATATTAGTGTTTTTCAGTCACAAACCTTTTTGTTATCATCAAGTACAGTGTTCATGTTCTCAATCCACACCGCGTCAACTGGTCCATCGAAAATCAGCCATTTTCTATCTGGTGTCTGAAGAGAACAAAACAATTAAATAAATGCAAACTGTAGATTCTTTATTTTCTAGATTATATAGCTTGCAACTACATGAAACTTCCATAACACGAGCCCTCAAGGGCGATATCAATTTGTGTAGTTAGGGGTTCGAGTTGAAGAATGGGATTTGGTAGGAAGTTTATGAAAGGACAGGGAAATAAGAGTTAATAATTCTTGAGGTTGAGTTCTACAATTTTCCATATTCAAATATATTCTTTAATAACTTTTTCGCTCGATTTAGATTTGGTTAATCATAGTTGAATGTTGCATTTAAAAACACAATTGTATTACATTTGTAATGGATACTTTATTGCATCTATAGATGAACATATAGGGACGCGATTCCTTAATTTCGAAGTATGTTTCAAAGGAACCAACCTGTGAACTGGCAAAGCTTCTATAATTGACAGCCAAAACACCATCTGACCATTCGTGTGACACAGGATCAAAAGATCCATAAAGTTGTCCCATTGTGATGGCCTTTGGGTTGATAACTACCAAATGCACTTTATTTTCGTTCATCAGTCCCTAATAAAAAAGAAAATCAAATTTAATTTCACGAATTGGTCCCCGAATTTTGAATCATTTCTAGGAAATGGCAACAGGTCATTTAATATTCCCGGGGAAATAAAGAACTCTTAACAGAATCAAACTGAAGTCATAAAACCCACCATCTAGTCGAAACACGAAAGCTTTAGAGCGGCAAAAGCCAGGGTTGGGGAGGACAATGTGACCATAACCTACAGACTTAGGTAGACTTAATTTAAGGTTCTTTAGCTTCATGCCATCAGCTGTGACCACTATGTGGAAACTCTTCAACTGTTAACGGACGTCAGCTAATCTAATACAATACTTCTGCAGTGATTGTCCACACGAACTAAACAACAGCTTGGTCTGAGGAGATCAAGGTATGAACCACAGACCCTCCAAAATGAGAAAAACACCCTTTTTAAGGAGGCTGCTGTCGCAAAAATCTTAATGCAATACAACAATAATCAAACATAGGCATAAAAATTTACGTGCTCCTTTAGGGTCCTGAGAGGTTCCTCTTCTAACCCCCCTCTCTTGACGCTCCTGGGCTATTCCCTTGTCACAATCAACACAATCTACAAAATGATAAATTACCTTCTCGGCTATATCAGATAATGCTCCTGCCAGAACTCTGTAGGCCATTGTTTTGCCACCAAACGGCTCTCCGACGATCATGAAGCCATGACGCACAATCATCATTTCGTAGATCTGCAAACAGCAAAGGCAACAACTAGCGTTATATAAAGGCTCTGCAGAGATTTTCAGAACTGCATGTGAGGAAAACTCAACTCTGTATTCAACATCAATAGCAAAAAAAGTTTAAAAATTTCTAAATTTACCTTTTACCTTCATTTGCTTCCCTAAATCTTTTATTTGATCCCGTGTCTTGTACGACAAGTTGTAGTTTGATAGTTTTATATAGTTTAAAATTGTTTTTAAGGCACACGTTTCTAATCATTAAAAAAAATTATTTTTTCATCTCAAATACTTCGTTTCCCATCGGCAACCTCATCAGTGAGTTAAACTAACGAATTTTTTAATAATTAGATATGCATGGGGCTTTGAAACAATTGTAAACTATACAAAACAACTAAACTACAACTTCTGATATATTATGCCGGAAAGGGTATAGAGTCGAAACGTCAAAACGTATGTTACCGTAAACTTGTTACCTGGAGTATTTTTGTCAAGAAGAATTCTGTTTTCTGTAAATTCAGCTTGTCACAATTCTCTTTAATTGCAGTTAGTAGGGTCTTGTAATCAGGCTCTGGTAAAGTGATTCCAGGGAATAAATCCATAGTGATACCCTGCAAAGATAGTTAACAAAGTTAGTTCAATATCATCTCAACTGTTCATGTGATGCTGTTGATGTTTACTGGCACATGCAATTGATACCTTCACAAGGTAAGGGTCTATGCGCTAGGCGCAAGGCCCAAGGCTTATCTAAGAAGTACAGCCCTAAAGCTTTCCTTTGATGTAACCCACCATGTGATTCTTTATGCCTTTGCCCTGACTAGGGAGATCTCTCCTCACTCTTCAACAACAGGTTTGAACCAAGGCTTGAAGTCACATCTAAGGCTGTGCGTCCTAGCCACGCGGGACAACCCGCAGAGCTTAGGACTATGCAGAATTATTTCATTACAGCATATAAAGTTACAGAGAATAGGAGTTTTAAGCAGGCAACTTTTCAGAAAACAGCACAAAATACTTGAAAAAAGGCAGATTCGGGTCTTTTAAACAGCATTGCCATCCGCTTTAGGCAATGAGGTTATTGTACCTTTCCTGCTCTCCCGATCGGAAAACAACGAAGCTACGTTACTTATTTACGTTTTCAGGTAAATAAAATTGTAAAATGAATATGCGGGCTGTGGGCTTTTTTGTCACAAGGCATTGAAATGATTAAAAACAAAATAAGATTAAATAATTGCATACCTTGAACAGAGGCAAATCGTGCCCAAGAAATTTGGGAAGATTAACGTCAATAATTGATCTCAGTACGAGGATATCCTCGTTTTCAGTCGGGTACTTGAGCTACAAAATAAGAAGGAGGTGATCATTTTTTAAATTTCATTTACTTCAAGAGGTAATAGCTTGAATTCTTCAAACAAGCAACGGCTGCTGTTATAAGATGGGTTTCTAATAGGAGCTATCAAATGGTTTATAAGTACCATTTTTAACAACAGACTCAACTATACAAAAGATAATTTTAAAATTGTTTATTTTGTGTGTATTTGTTTTTTTTTTGACATAGCATAAGTCATAACTAATTTTGACATAACATGTTATCAGAGTTAACCAAAACAAAGTTTTTGTACACTCATCTGTTCGGGTTATGCAAAGAAGAAATCCAAATAATAACACTGTTTTTAATAGATGATATTTAAAAATTAGATAACTTTCGTAATATCAAGAGCTCTTAGGGTTACCTTGAGGTTACCAGCGGCAGTCAGTACGGATTTTACAGCTCGCATTCCATAATCATAATGATGCTGAGACGACAGCTGTTCAGAGCATAGCTTGTATGTTGTCACAATTTTAACTGCAAGAGGGCGAGCCTGGTAAAGAGTGAGAGAAACAGAATTATCATTAATTGAGTCTGATAAAACCATTAACTCAAGACAATTGCCGTATTAACTTTTGCAGGATGGAAGATGGAGGATGGAGGATGGAAGATTGAGGCTGGAGCATGGAAGGTAGAGGAGGAAAGATGGAAGATGGAAGATGGAGGATGGAAGATGGAGGGTGGAAGATGGAGGCTGGAGCATGGAAGGTAGAGGAGGGAAGATGGAAGATGGAGGATGGAAGATGGAGGGTGGAAGATGGAGGATGGAAGATGAAGGATGGAAGATGAAGGATGGAAGATGGAGGGTGGAAGATTAAGGATGGAAGATGGAGAGTGGATGATTAAGGATGAAAGATGAAGGATGGAAGATGAAGGATGGATGATGGAGGGTGGAAGATGGAGGATGGAAGATGAAGGATGGAAGATGGAGGGTGGAAGATGGAGGATGGAAGATGAAGGATGGAAGATGGAGGGCGGAAGATTAAGGATGGAAGATGAAGGATGGAAGATGGAGGATGGAAGATGGCGGGTGGAGAATTGATGATGGATGGTTTAGACGCCAAAGAAATGAGGACTAGGGTTACTAAACAAGATTTTCAATCTTTACAGTATATTTGACAGATAACATTTAAAAACAGGGCAAGATAGTAAGAAAGATAAGGCCAAAAAACAAGAAAGGAGGAAACAAATAATGCAAAAACACATGAAAAACTGAGCTGGAAGAAATAACAAGACCTTGACTTACATTTACGAATCCGAATGAATATAAAGAAATCTCAGAAATGAGAGCATAATCCGGCACCATCATAGCAACTGTTCTGAACAAGGCCTATGATTAAAGAAAATCATTATTATTATCATTACCAATATCATTATCATTATTATTATTGATATTGTTACCATTGTTAGACATACGCTTACCTTGAGGTTGTCAGGGAGCTCAGATCTACCCGCGTAACCAGGGTTCATCGTGATGAAAACAGCACAAGTGGGGTTGAGCTTCAGCTCTGTGCCTTCAAACATCAGAGTGTCTTGGCCAGCGTTGATTCCTGAAAGGAAACACAGACAAGATTTTCAATACAGAACATACAATCGCAGCAGCAAAATGAGCTTTTCACAGTCGGGTTTACCTTCAGTTTACTAGTATGCTAGGTTTATCCACAAGTCTACTGCACTGTATTAATAAATAGGTAATACGACCCGTTCCGGAGCTTAAGGATTATATAGTAAATTACATGAGAAAGCTAATGAAATATACAGATGATTATTATTTACCCATTTGAATGGTCAAAATCTGCTGTGCAACTACGGATAGCACCTCCAAGTCAATCCGATTGAATTCATCGAAGCAAGACCAAGCTCCACAAGAGGCAAGACCCTAAGGCAAGCAAGTCAATGTCAACAAAAATGACTTTAACGTACGGTGTGTATAAAAATATCTGAATTTGCCTGAAAATAAAGATGAAAAATAAAAACCTATCTCGTGCAAATGAACATTCTAACAAATTATGTTAAAGAGCTGTATTTTTTAGAGGTACACTACAGATGCATTTTAGGGGTATTTCAGGTACTTCTTGACGTTGGATAAAGTAAAGTTTTCATCGATGATAGCAAGGACACAAAATGAGCTGACATGCTTGAAAGCGCTGGTTACTGTCAACTGGTATGAGTGCAATTCAGTAGGTATAAGCTGTCAATCAAACAACAATGACTTCAAATTGACTTTACCTTAAAGAACTTCCCGAGAGCAATGTAATCTAAGCCATCAGAGCAATTGAAAACAACGCACTGCTTAGCAACAGCTTTGGCAAGATCTTTTGTCGTCTCTGTTTTTCCTGTGCCTGCTGGGCCTTCAGGAGCACCACCAAGATGAAGCTGCAAGGCTCCAAATAATGTCCTAGAATGAATGAATAAGAGCTATCATTGGTAGCCTAATCGTAAGAGCTATGTTTCTTTGCATAATCATAAGAGTTATCGTTTGTAGCATAATCGTAAGAGCTATGATTTGTAGAATAATCATAAGAGCTATCGTTTTTTGCATAATCATGAGAGCTATCATCTGTAGCATAATCATAAGAGCTATCATTTGTAGCATAGCCACAAGAGCTATGATTTGTAGCATTATCATAAGAGCTATCGTTTGTAGCATAATTATGAGAGCACTGTTTTTTTAGCGTAATCATACAACAATCATAAGCCAGCAAATGGATGAATGGTCTAGATGAATTATCAACCAAATCGAAACATGACTCATTAGAAGAACCGCAACGAGAATAAACGATGAATAGAAGTGTTTTTGGTTAAATTACCTATAACATCGATCTGTCAGTGGCGTTATGACGAGCCGTCCAGAGTTTCCAAGATACTCATAACCATATGCCAAACTCGCACTAATCATGCGTGTTAGAAGATTCTCTTCCTACAAAATACAACACAAAGATTGTTTTAAACATAGCTAAGGTATTTCATAAAACTATTAGTCGGATAGTGTCATGAAAAACCAATATTCCTTTAAATTCTAAGGCTTGCAATACATACATGCGAAACAAGACGACCTCACCTCCCAGTAGTATCTTAACTGTGCCAGCCATTGGAAATCGTTCTCATCTGAAATTCCTGGACGAAGAATATTATGAAGTTAATTAACGAGCTTAGTAAATTCAATTTCATATTAATAAGAATATAAAACTAAAAGGCAGAAACACGACAACACAACAAAAACGACAGGAATAATAATGCAAAAAATATTTTAGCCAGTATTTCGTCCTGCCATGCAGGACTTCTTCGGGGTTTATAATACAAAATATTTACGAAAATATTTATAATTGAAAGATTTAAAAATGAATCGACTATGTGGCAGATACAAATAGTCAGCTGAAATAAATAATTAGATAGTCAGTTACATACAAAGAGTCACATACAAATAATAGTCAGATATATGCAGATAGTCAATTAAAACCATAAAGTATATAGACAGATCACTAGAGTGCAAACTTATGGATTTTATTTTGAATTTAAATTTTATTACTCTTACCATCATTGGTAATTTTTTCTAATACATCTCTTGCATGAACATCAAGCACAACCAATGCCCCAAGCGTTGCTCTGTTTTGCTTGGACAAATTTCCACGAACAAGCTCAACAATATCATCTATTTGACGATTGTTCTGGTTAAGGTATGCTTGAAGTTGCTAAGCATAAAGAAAGCAAGTGAAATTATCAGAAGAGACTGTTCTATGGATAACTACAGAGCAATAGCTACAGAATACACACTTTGGAGCAGTTTTTCTTGCTGTACATTGCATGGCTTTGGCATAAAGTTATGCGTTTTAATGTCGTGCGGAAGACAGCAATGTCCAAATTATACTTAAAGGTAATGCTGGATTAAGTAATGAGACAGCACGCTCGGGAAAAGGAATCGATTATCAACTACAAAGATTGTGAAAATACCAACAGAAGAACACATCCATATATACAAAGATGGTCATAAGACATAAGCTAACACCAGTAGTTGAAAAGTCATTGGTTTTTAGTCTGAAATATCCAAACTCCTATCCCAGGTAAGTACGACAACTGTAATAGACAACTTATAATGATACATCAATCTACACAAATTAGTTCTCTACCTTTGGGCCTCCTTTAATTGCAACGTGAACTTCCTGTGTCCAGTAGAATTGTGAAACACAAAGAACAGCCTGGCCTGGCCATGCCGTAACCCATTTGACCCGATCATCGTTTTTATATGCTTCCATTGACTCGATAATAACCTAAAGAAAAATTGCTAAGAATCACTCATTGATTTAAGTAATGATAAATTGATTTGGTGATTAACGAATTAGCTGATCATAAGGTTGCATCAGCATCAGCATCAGCATCAGCATCAGCATCAGCATCAGCATCAGCATCAGCATCAACCTCAGCATCAGCATCAGCATCAGCATCAGCATCAGCATTAACATCAGCATCAGCGTCAGCGTCAGCGTCAGCATCAGCATCATCATCAGCATCAAAATCAGCATCAGCATCAGCGTCAGCGTCAGCATCAGCATCAGCATCAGCATCAGCATCAGCATCAGCATCAGCATCAGCATTAGCATCAACCTCAGCATCAGCATCAACCTCAGCATCAGCATCAATCATCTTACCTGTCTCAAACTCGATAACATCAGATCCTGCAGCTCAAGCAGCCACTTCTCAACTTGCCCACGTGCCTTGGATGTTGATATAACCTCTTTTAGTGGCACTATTTCTCCTTCTGAGCTCTTCATGTGTGTAATATCAAGGTCCTCTGTGAATTCCAAATTGGCTATTCCTTCGAAGCACTTTTTCAAGTGAGGTTGAACTCTGAAAGCAAATCAAGCAACATTGCTTAAGCTAGGGAGGACTTGGTTTTTGAATAGATATACAATCCTACGTAGATTAGAAGCAAGAAAGAAGACTAGTTCTCTGTTACTCGGAGTTTCATGCTTTCGCAATCATCAGACAGACTAT
>WUAR02019570.1:0-10461 GCA_015164055.2 Chrysaora achlyos
CTGCTAAAAAATCTGCTAGATTTGATCCAGGAAGGATATGCAGGAACTGTATACTTCTCAAGTCGACAAATTTCTCTGGCTACTCCTGCTGACATTTTCTTCGGATCTTTATAGATCAATTTAAATGATTATAAAAGTTCATTTTCCAAATCTGTCCGTGGGAACATCGAAGCCCAGACGACACCAATGAAAAAGAAATACAAATTCCCGCTCAATTTCCCTGCAGACATTATGGCATGGCCTCTTTTTGACAACTGTCTAAAGGGAGGTTGTCGAGGTTGTTGGGGATTTTTGAATCTGTTTTGGTTCACAACAAAAATTTTGGCTCGACGTTAAGGGTGAGTTGCAAATTTTTAATTTTTGCAATATAATTCAGATTTATATGCAGCAAAAGCGTTACTTTTGGCAAATTACATGGCTGGTTTCTGAACAAAAATGCCATCCCACCTAGGCTGTCCATTTTGTGGTTTTTGATCACCTCCTTTGTGGCCAGTTAAAGTGCCTCAGTCTATCTCTGTGTTTATGCCCGGTAAAGTGGGCCTTATAACCTAGCCCATGAATCATGAAAGCGTCTTGGAAAACCTCAATTTATGCACACTTAACACATCAAAAGCAGCCTTCTCTGCAGGATCTTATAAATTCCTGTTTGGTCAGATTTATTAATGAATTCAGATAGTTCTGAGCCAAGATTAACCTGCTAAGATTTCGTTTCTAATTCCAATTTATTTTCTATTGAATAATTTAAAACAAGCCTTAAAAACAGTCAGGCTACCTGCTCATTGGATTAGAAAACCTTATTTGTTTGACAAAAAATTGTTGCAAGAATTATCATATTTGCAAGGATTAATTGAGACATGAAAAATGAGTGTAAAGTATAATTGTCATTTAAGCTGGTCTTGCTACCTGTTAACTTATTCATTCTATATGGGATGGGCCATGCTTAAATGAAGCTCATGTCTTATTCTCATGCTAAGTTTATGGAATGGAGCAAATCAAGCAAGTAAGAATGAAAGAGGGCAACTCAAATTAACTGTATGCCAATGTGGATAAAGAATTAAAAGTGGAAATAGTATGTTGTGTTTTTTTTTTTAATTTTAACCTTGCCACCACATTACATGCAGCTCAAACAAGTTAAAGCAGTTTTCAGCATTCCACTGCCCGCCTGTTGAAATAAATTATGGTGCTTTTAAAAAGATCTTTTTGACAAAAGTGAGCTCTGTGAGACAATACAAGAAATAATATGACAAAAATAGCTTTGTGAGACAATACAAGAAATAATATGAGATCATTTTTATGAAAGATTGCTGATACAGAGTGGTTGCAATTTTTCAAATTGTAGCTTCAAAGTTTCAACCCTTGGTCAAAAGCTTCTGTAAAGACCTTGCATTTTATCAACTGGAAACCTTTCATGTTTTATCATATTTTGAAACTTTATTGAGATGGACCCAAGAGACCTGTGGAAATGTCTTCAACATTAGGATTTTCAACAGTGCTCTTCCTGTTTGTTTGGATTTATTCCTACTATCCTTTTAATTAAGAATAGAAGTAGTTCTCAGTATTCAATTCAATTCAATTTAAATTCAATCAACAAGCAATTAAATACAAAATACATGATTTTATATAACTTATGAATAGTAACAATATATCAAGTACAGTCCATTATAATCATATTTTATGCTATAGGAATTCATGCTAAGAAATCTACTAATACTAAAAATTTGCTATAGTTGCTTGGGACCCTTTAGTAGGCTATAGTTGCTTGGAAAAACTCAGAAAGAGCTATCAAGCTAAGGGCCCCAGTTAGATAAGCATAGCTGATTAATTGAATTTAGAAAACAGTAACATTAACTAACTAAAGAAAGAAAAAAGAAAATATAATAAAGTAGAATTAATGAAAAGAAAAAATACGGTTCCACTACCTCTTAATATTTCATTTATGTCTACAAAACTTTAAGACTTAATCATCAGTTTAACAAAATGCGTTTATTCAGGGATTATTTAAGATGCTTGCAATTTTTTGATGTTTTAAAATAGCTGTTTGTTTTCCTAGGCAATGGGGCAATAAGTCAGTTATCTTTAAGAATATGGGCTTGAGCAACCTGTTTCAAAGGACCATAGATTGTGTCATTGTTTAGCTTGAAGACTTGGAGATAACTGCACCAAAGGTAATTCTTAAATTCAAAGTATGTTGTTAAAAATCCTATCTTGGATATTGAGTTCTTAATTACATTCTCAATTGTTGTTGATCATCAAACTATTCAAAGTTCTGAGGTAACAAATTGTAAAAGTGTTATATCAAAGTATAATAAATGTTTGGGAAGGAAATTAAACAACATGCACTTTTAAAAAGGTAAAGGTGTTTATTTGCGTTGATAGATAGATAGTGTGAAGCAAGTAATTGTAAATAGCTGTGGTTAGAAATGTTAACCAGCACTTTAGTCGTCTGGGCATGTTCTTTGAGACATAACCCTTCACTGCGAGGAGCATGCCCAGACACACATCCAAACATCGTCAGGAGAGCGATGACTCACTCACCCAGATCTTTGTTTTTCATTTCTGAGAGAGCGCTCTCCTCTTATTTTGAATGCACAAGACCTGGAGACATTACCTTTGCTTCCCTTCAGACTCCAACTCCTGAATTTGAGAGAATTTGTTATCAACTGTGAGTTTATTTTTTAAAATTTCCCTTTTACTATGCTTTTCTTTTGTAGATGAGCCACAAAGCAGAAGGACTTGATGATGAACTTGACAAAAAGGATGACAATGATGATGTAAACGATCTTGAGGTTGAGAAAGATATTGAAGTGGATAAAGAGAATCTATATGGACCATATGCAAGCTTTGAGAAATCTGGTGGGTGCATGTTATAAAATGTGATTGGATTTATCATCATTATAGTATCCAGTGTCTCTCTGTCTTTCTTCTTCTAGTGGCAGTGGAGTTGTTGAATTTGTGATGATACTCTTAAGATATTCTATATACATTGAAATGTACTGTTTTAACATTCATGTTTAGTATTGTTAATTTGTATCTACTCAATTATATTTGTAGCTTCAGAGAATGCCATTTTCGAGAGCATGGAAAAAACAACCCAGCTGATTTTCAAAAAGAAATCTGGCAAAATGGTGAGATTTCTTTAAAAATATGTAAAGAGTGTTAGGGTAGCAAAAATCTTAATTTTCATATTATCTAAATGGATAATTAGTAGTTTCCTAGCATTCTGATCTCTAACACTGAATTCTGGTTAACGAATCACCTTTTGCTGCCTCAATTCTGTTCTTCACATTTTCATTGGTAATTCAGTCCCTGTATTCCCAATACTCCTAGCATCACATTTCGAAAGCATTCATTCTTCTTTCAAGGTTTACAGGATGGGATGTGATGTTTATTTTATTATCCTTGAATATTTAATTCTGACATCCTGTACAATATTTTGCAGATAACTCGGCTAAAGCAACCAAGAGACTTGTATGCTCTCAGCAAACAAACGTCTCCACAGCTAAACCCAAGATGGTATGTGTTTTTTCCTGTTTGCCATGCTCTATCTTAAATTTCAGTCATTTTTTCCAGTGCTGTCTTGTTTATCCAAGAGACTAACTTTTTCGTTCATAGCTTTCTTTACACACATTGTGTCTATGGTTCCAAAAAAATTGTTCATGAATAATGAACTTGGTCAAAAGAGGATCATTTTGCTGAATTTTTGTTTCTTTAGGCCAGCTGAGGTCCAAGTTCTTGCTCAACGACCAAATCACATTGAATATGTGCCTAATAAATTAGAAGCATCTTATAAACCTGGTATGTGAACTACTATAAAATATATATGTAATTCTGATTACAAAATGAGAGGTTTACCCTAACTTGAAGCCAAAATGAAATCAAGTTCGAGTACTAGAAATAAAGCAAGTGAATTTGGATAGAGAGAGCCTTTCTTCTCATAAAAAAGTGCTAATTGTACTAATAATTGAAAATTCCACATTTGTGAAAGTTTTTAGACCTATCTTTGAAAAAAGTGGGTGGGCTTTAGCCCCCCCCCCCCTAGCCCAGTGGCTACACGGTCCCTGTCTCCAGAGGTGGGTTCGCCCCAGTTCGAACCTGGGTTAGTTTGTGTCGTTTGAGCAGGGCTTATGGTAATAATATCAGTGCTAAGCCAACCAGCCTGGACCAGTGTTATTGTCATCAAAACTCCAGAAATATTGATTGCAATGCTAGTATTTAGAATATTTTCTCTTCTGAATTTCTTACATAGTTAAAGATACAAAGCCACCGCCTAGATCTTCAGATATATTTGGAAAGGTTGTCTACGATAATTCCCCTAATCCTGAGGTCAAATACGTAAGTGATTATTAATATTCTATTTTCTATTTCTAAAGCTTGGTTTCCACTATGAGTTAACATGAGTTAATTCTGTGAAAATTGTCTTCTGTGATGGGTTAGAAATTAAAAAAAAAATTATAGTTAGTTCACGCTATCCCGTGCTACCTGATGTAATCTCAGTGTAACTCGAAAATAACCCATGAGTTAATATTCATATTATATCAGAATTAACTCATCTTAACTCACAGTGGAAACAAAGCTTAAGAGTATGGTTAAACCGCTCGTGAAATGACCTACATTCCTGTGTTCAAGCAAAGATTCATTTGCATACTGTTGTTTAGCACATATACTTGTTATCTTCTCAAGGTGTGGGCTTTGAGCTAGGGTAGAGGGACAACTGAATAGCCTAGGACCAATCTAGGCTGTACGATTGTAGTTTTTCTTCTTGATGTGATCACATCCCGCAATTTACTTTGTCTGGCCCTGGAATGACTGAGAGCTGGCATAGGGGTCTGTTGGGAGTACCAGAAACCAAAAAATTTAATCAAATATACAGAATTTGAATAAAATACCAAAACACGAGCAGGAAAAACAACATAAACTGTGACCCTTGAGATAATTAACATTCAAAGACCGCCACGGTTCCCTAACATGGTTCCCTAACCAGAGTAGCTACCAAAACGTCTTAACCAGTGACCCGTTTTACCCCAAAGGGCCCCTCCTGGCAATTTCTCTCTCCACTATGCGCAACAGGTTTGCACTAAGGTTCGAACTGACAACCCTTGTACATCTAGAGCTGTGCGTGCTTAACACTCGGTTATTTTTTATTTTTCTTGATTAATGGAGACTTAAATTTAAATTTGGAGGCATCTAGGGGCTCTATACGTCTCTCTTCTTACATCAAACTATGATTTACTTAACATATTTCCCTTATCTGCCGAATCATTCCACTTTTAAAACGTCAATAATGATCTTTTCTTAGTTTACCAGATCAAAGGTGAGCAGTACGATTACCCCAGCAAGATCCTTTTATGGATTGCAAGGCGCTGATGACAACACTCTTTTGTTTGAATCGAGATTCGAAAGCGGGAATTTGATGAGAGCTATCAAACTGTAAGTAAATCGTCAAAAAATAATTTATTTTTAGTCAATTTGCGTTTTAAGGGAAACGTTCATAATTTACAGTGCATCTTTCATTTTTCGGAGTTCGCATTTATGGAAAGAGCTTTGATATTAAGTAAGGAAGACGATTACAAAACTTCAATATCTTTTGTCTGTTTTGAATTCATGATTTTTTAATGATTCCACTTTGAGCATCGATTTCGAATTACTCCGGTTTGGTATTAAATGGAATTGTTTTCGAGCGTATTAATGCGAACCAAAATCAAAAATCGGATTCATTCATTCATTCATTTATTCATTCTTGCATTCATTCATTCATTCATTCAATTTCTTTTTTCATACCAAAGGAGTAATGGGAACATGGCCTAAGGTATTAAGCAACGTTTGTAGACAGGACATATGGCCTAAAAATTCAGGAAGTTTTTCATTGCCAGACTCAAGCAACAGTAAAAATACAAGTGTAAAAAATTAACACATTTTTGTTTTTTTTACTGACAGAGGAGATTGTGACTATGAACTATGGCTAAGATTTGATCTCTACACAAAGAAGCACACTCAATGGTATTACTTCCAAATAAAGAATGCAAAGCCATCTATTCAATACAGATTCACTATAATGAACTTCATCAAGGTATAGCCATTTTATCAGACATTTTGCAGTAATATTTTACATGTAAACACTAAAAATTCTTGGCCAGCCTGTCTAAGATTTTTGCATATCCAAGAAACCTGGCCTTAATCAAATATCTACCAATTTTTGGGAGTTTGCATTTATGGAAAGAGTGTCGATAGTAAGTAAGAATCACGTTTATAAACTTCAATATCTTTTGTCGTTTTTGAGTTATGGCCATGTAAAGGAAGGCATTTACGACGTCAAAGCAGAGACCTATCTAAAGTCACATACCAAAAAATGAAACAAATAAGGGACTTGGACAAAACCTGGCATTAGATTTGAAATCTAACCATTCAAATACTACATCAATGGTTAGAAAGCACCCTTGAACCACATTTAAAGCTAATCTTGAGCTTGATGTTGAAGATATGGTACAATTATGACTCATACCATGGTCTGTGCCTTTTCACTGGTCCCTGCTATGACGCCATCAATAAATTCCTTCACCTGGCCATAACTAATCTTGCTTTCTATCAAAGCTCTTTCCATAAATGCAAACTCCCAAAATGTGATAGGTCCACTTTTTAGTCAACTTCGATAGTGAATAGCACCAGTAGCAAAGCAGAGAGATAGAGAGATACTGTATGTTGATCTTCATCTGTCTTGTAGGCTGGAAGTCTTTATAATGAAGGAATGCGACCCTTAATGTACTCGGAACATGACGCAAAGTCGAAAGGAATCGGCTGGGTGAGAGTTGGAACTAAAATAAAATATTACAAGAACGACATCAAGTGAGTGTTATTTTTCAACTTGGGTGTTTCTCTTTACTTTCTCTTTTCTCTTTAACTTGTGTGCCTTTCTAACTCAACATATCCAATATGGGATGGAGTATTGGCTAGAGAGAGTAAATTGTCATTAGAGAGGTTAGGATTCTAGGGGGTAGTTGACAGGGGTGTGTGGGGAACTTTTGACTCCTACTTTGCGCGATAAACAATTGAATAAACTACCCCCTTCAGGGTTTAAATCCCAGTTGAGTTAAACGTATGAAATCATTTGCTGTAGTTTCAAAAACAGGATAACAGAGAACAAGGTTTGATATCTATCTATGTTATTAATATAGCATCTTTCTTCACAGATTTGTTGATGGAAACAAAGAAAGAAATTACTATTCCCTCACGTGGAGTTGTTCGTTTTCTAATGAAAATGATACTTGCTACTTTGCACATTGTTATCCTTATACC
This sequence comes from Chrysaora achlyos, assembly GCA_015164055.2. NCBI lineage: Eukaryota > Metazoa > Cnidaria > Scyphozoa > Semaeostomeae > Pelagiidae > Chrysaora > Chrysaora achlyos. The sequence continues at coordinate 7,291 of WUAR02019570.1, forward strand.
TACTCCGACCTGCAGGTAAATTTGCAGTTTTGTATTCTTATTTAATATTGTCATGCGTAGGATGTTTGGGCATATATTTAACTAGGAAAATTGCCAAAGTAGCATAAAAACTACACACATATAATTACAAGGAAAACTTAGATATTTCAAACTTATAGAAGTTAGTTAATGTGCTGGAGAGGTCCATGAACTCCCAGTTAATTATTGACTAGAAAAGCTCTTTTTAATTCTTGCCTAATTTAGAGAAAATGCTAGCATAAGCTGTCTTTCTTTTGCAAGAATATCTTCCTGAAGTCTTTACTTCATTAAACACGTTTTCTCTATTTTTTTTCTACCCCCTTTATCCAGATCCATCGTTTCAATTTTTTGTGACGTATAAATTGACCAATATAATGAGTTAAAATAAATATTTTAGGAACACTTGGCCTTGTTAGCGAATGACCCAGTTCGTTCAAGATGCTTCAAGCAACGAATTCTCTGTCGTACTCTAGCTGGAAACCTCGTTCACGTTTTGACAATCACTGCACCCACAAGAAGGCGGGATGAAGCCGAGGTAGTTACAATATTGCATTGATGCTATGGCGATAACGCGTTGCAGTATCTTTAACTTACGCAACGTTTGTTGGAAAGGCAAATTCTATAATAGTCTGTTTCTTTTATCATTTTTCATTAATATTATTATAATGATTAATATCATCATTTATCTATCATCATTATTTTTATAATTATTGTTATTATTATAAATTTTTTTCATTATTATATATTAATATTATTACTATGAGTTCTTTTAATACCGTTATTGGTGGCTTTTGCTGACGCTCCAGTAGTAAAATCCTCCTCAAAGCTCCAAGACTTTCTTTATGATCCTGATCAATCTTTGTTTAGATTCCGATTTGGTCTAATCTGTTTTTCATTTTGACACCGTCCCCAAGGCCCCAATTACTGTTGGAATGATAAATAGTTTCTTATTCCATAGCACTTGCAGTTAGCTCTCTTGCCAAATCTTGATGTTTCTCTCTTTATTTCTCTTTCTTTCATTTCAACTCTGTGATCTCCAGGTACTGTAAAATCAACAATCTGATGTCTTCTTATTGTTATCACTATTGTTACTATTATTTATTTATTTATTTTATAGCTGAAAAAAGCCATCGTCATAACAGCTCGTGTTCATCCTGGGGAGACAACTTCTAGCTGGATGATGAAAGGGTTCATCGACTTTCTTACAAGCAATTTGCAAGATGCTAAGGTTCGCTAATCATTAATAATAATGAAATTGTTTATTGATGAACATCCTAGATACTAGATCATTGGTCACACAAAGCAAAAGATAAAGTTTGAATTCTTTAGAACATGCAGAAAATTGCTGCATGTTGTTTCAGTTTAACATGAGGTTAGGCCAAAAACTTTCAATTTCGTCTTCCTGGTATTTGGTATATTTAGTCTTCCTGGTATTTGGTATATTTAGTCTTCCTGGTATTTGGTATATTTAGTCTTCCTAGTATTCGGTATATTTAGCCTTCCTGGTATTTGGTTTGTGCTCGTTTTCTGAAAGAATTATTTAAACCACTTACTGGAAAGTTGTAAATCGACCTCAATGCTTTCCAGGATTTTTCTCCTCGTGCGATCTTTCACTTTCTCATGCATTTAAAAGAAAACCAAGATTTATTTATCGGTTTTTCTTTGCAGATTTTGCGTGATAATTTCATATTCAAGATAGTTCCAATGCTGAACCCTGATGGTGTTATTGTTGGCAATTATAGATGTTCCTTGGCTGGCAGAGACTTAAACAGAAATTATAAAACGGTTCTCAAAGATTCCTTTCCATCCATATGGCACACGAGAGCTATGATCAAAAAGTAACTACTGGAGCATTTATTGATTTATTTTATATTAAAATCGCACAAGAAAATGATAGTTAAACATCTGAAGTGATCTACTCGTGACTAATCTTCTCGGTTAAAATATGCAATGTTTTTAAGACGCGTTTACTGTTCTTTAAAGTCCCTACGAAACCAAGAAGTCCATCATAAATTTAAAAAAAGCCCTCATCTGTTAGTATGTTGATATTCTTGCTTTATTCGATGTAGTAATATGTAGTAATATGTTGATTTTTTGTTTTGCATGGCCATTTGTTAGTTGTTTTCAATTTTTTTGGATTCCGATAAACGGTTTAGGTATTGATGTCCTTTTCTCTCATGTCTATCAATGAAATAAAACCCTTTTCGTAATGCACACGACATTAGTAAGCTGGACTGACGACATGGTGAAGACACAGCAACCCAGGAAGGAACTGGGCACCGTTTCCCCCCAAGGAATCGTCAAGCTTTTCGACCTACTCTTTGAAATATTGTCACAAACATAAATACACTTCTAACATCTCTGTATTTACGTCATTTTTCTGATAAATGTTTTTCTTTGCTTCAAGGTTGCAAGAAGAACGAGAAATCTTAGTTTATTGTGATCTTCATGGCCACAGTAGAAAGAAAAATGTTTTTATTTATGGTTGCGAAAACAGGTGAATGCAATATATATATTTCAAAACGTTTTATTTAAAGTTAGTTTCACTTCGCAAGCTTGCTAATTCATACCAACTATCTAAGTAACATAGCTTAAAACAGTTTTGATATATGATAACATAACCAAAGGATGTGTTAAGTCCTTAACTTAGTTTGTTTTATTATTTATATTGTTACTCTTATCAAAATATATTCTTTTTTGAAGAAATATTCTCAGAATTTTAGAAGAAATCGATCTAATTTTTATTGTTTGATTTTGAAACAGTTATGCATTGTGAGATCCGAAATACAGATTAGATTTGAAAACGGGTTTTACAATTTTTTTATAGAGAAAACAAAGACAAAAGGTTCTGGGGAAGAGTTTTTCCAATGATGCTTTCAAAAAATTCTGAAGATAAGGTAGTCTTAAACATTTTTGTTTTGTATTACAATAGTTTTTTCCATCTGTAAAATATTACTCGTTAGAGTCTTTTCGATGCTGGCATCTCTTCTTGCAATGCTTCTGAAGAACTGTTGTGTCAATTTTCTGGCCTCCAGTGTGCATCTTCGGTTTTCGGTAGTTTTAATATTTTTTTTTAAATGTTTTGCCTTCCTCTCGATTTGAAGTATATTTGCTGAAATTGCCTTCAGCTAGGTCTTCAATATACTACACGTA
>WUAR02019681.1:0-10454 GCA_015164055.2 Chrysaora achlyos
TTTATGAATAATTTTATAAGCCCCCCTCGTTTAAGCCCCCCCCCCTCGAATAAGCCCCCTCCAAAATAATCAAAAATGATTAAGCCCCTAGGGTGCTAATTCGAGGATTTACGGTATCTGAAAATAGCTACCAAATATGCATTGCTCGTTGAGATACACCATTTAAGAAAACTGTCACACCTTTTAAAATGTCTCAACCATTTTGGTCCAAAATGTTCATGGCCAGGCCCATCGTTAGGCCTTGCTTGTTTATTGTTAGTTCTTTTATATGATTGTAATATTTGTAATGCTTTAAATTAGTGGGAAATTTTGTTGGACATTTTTTACTTTAAACTGTTTTGAATATCTGATAAATTAGTGAAATGGGACGGCTTTTTTAGTTGAATGGACTCCTGTGACGTCATGGAAATGGCCATGTCTCCAACCAAATTGCCTCTGCGGAGGAACCTGCCCAACCATGCGCGAGTTTGGTCATTTGGCTTGGCGCGCGAAATTCATATGTGAGGAAGAATATTAAGATCACCACCCAACCAATCTATGATATCGAAATGGATCCAAATGATCTAACACGCTTAAAAAGAACAGATTTACAGAAGATATGCAAAGAGTTGAAGCTGAAAGCAACAGGAAAAGTATGATTTTTGCTAGGTTTGATAAGTAACTAAAGAAAGAAACATATGGTTGGTTGGTTGGTTGGTCAGTAGAATTTAGGCCTAACTTACTGGATGGTCAGATTCTCACTAATTGCGCTAGACTATGTAAACTTTATTCACCTTATAGGTTAAGGATATAAGGTGATGTATATTATATATGTACTTGTATCAGACTGCAGGCTGTGCCTGAATTTGTTGAATCTAGAAGTTTGCCTCTGTCTGCTGCCACAGAGTGTGCAATCACTGAAGTCAAGCGTTAGGCCTAACAGCTATCCGAGGCAATTCAGATTTCTCTCCCAAGTATCCAGACATGGTTTACTTGAGGTTTTAGAGTTAGAACCGAGTAAATCCTAAAAATGAAAACATATAATACTATAGGCTTTCTTGATTTCTAAATAGAACACAAAAGCAACAAAACTAACACTGATAATTTTGGGAAATCCAAGGCTTCTTGGATACTAGATTTTGGTTTATTTAAATCCGCATAAAAGTCCACAGATAGGTGGTGAGCCTCTAGTCTCTAAGAAAACCTCTCCATTTTCTCAAGCATATATTCATGTTTCTAATGAAAAGTTTCTTGAAAGTTCTATTCTGTGGACATTTCTCTTTGAACCTTATGACATTTTTATATCGGACCTAATGACCAAGTAGTTTTGGTTCAGGGATACAGCTTTCAGAAATGCATCTTTTAAGCCTTGATGTGCACCCATGTAGCCCATGCCTAGCCTCAAACTCTTTCATTCTTAGGGTAAGAAAGTCTAGGCTTCAAGCAGGCTGGAAATTTGAGAAAATGGTGCTTTGAGCTTATAATGAGATCCTTATGAAAGACTTGGAGGGCATGGTGCCACTAAGCTCAGTGTGCTCCCCTTCCCTCAGCTCCCATTTCTTTTTTTTACATCATACATAGCTGGCATAATACCCTGTTTGTTTTAAACTTGAAAAATCCTTGCTTGAAATTTTAATAATATTTTTTCAATATATGTTGATTTGTGATAGAATTCAGATCTCCTATCACGTCTGGAAGAGCATTTTAAAGGCAAAAAGGATGTCTTGCCACTCATTGAAGAGGAAGAAGCTGATGCTGAGCAAGTTGCAGATAAAAACACAGCTTTGAAAGATGAAACAGCTAGCAGTAATAATTTGGAGAAGAATCCCCCTAAGGAAAAAAAAGGGAAAGGTAAATCAAAGGCAAATAAAAGTCAGAGCAAAAAGGCTAAAGGCACTTCTAAAAAGAAGAAAAAAGAGAAGGATTCAGGTGACAAGAATCTTGACAATCCAATAACTGATGGAATCACTGATGAGAAATTTATTGCATATGTGAATGCCCCAAGTGATGAAGAACCACGTGCTTCCAGCAGCAGCCAAGAATCTTCATATTGCCTTCCCAGTGTAGGAAAAGATAGTGTTTTTATCCCAGGGAAACTAGCTGAGGTGAGCAAGGTTATTCAAAGCATTTTTATGTCATCTCAGGGGGGGGGGGTGCAAGGGTAATCTGCCCTAGGGCCTCAGTCTCAAGAGGAATTTTCCTAGGTAAACCCTGTCAACTTAGTGACTAATTTCTGATACCTCATCACAATGCCTAATTAAGTGTGGTCTTGTGGTTGTAAAAATCAAAAATGTGGTCTTGAAATCGAAATTGTGGTCTTGAAAATTTGAAATAGTCCTCTTGAAGAATTTTTTGAAAAGTTTGCTGAAAAAAATACTCTTCATAATACTAGGTAATTTGATAGCTGGTGTTAAAAAATAATCTTCATCAGGTAATTCTTGTTGACTTTCATCAATAATGGCATCTTTTTTGTGTGATTAATGATGTTTTGTGGTTGTGTGAGAAATGATTTGTTAGTTTCATGACTGAATTACATTTATTTCACAATTGTACTATTAATAAGTGATGGTGAAGGGTTGTTTATTTTACAAGGGTTGGATAAATCCAATTTTGTTCCTACACTTTCTTTGTTTAATGTAGACCCGTGCGTTTCATGACTATGGGACAGACAGTACTCATGAATCATTAAAGCAAACCAGCACACAACAATCTAACATTATGAAAAGCCAATAGTTAGGGGGGATAAGGCCTAGTGGGGGTAAGCCTGTCCCACCCGGAAAAATGAGGTTAACCTTGCAAGCTAAATAGCAAGTTCATTTCTTTCGTTTGTGTACCAGGGTACTTTTGCATACGGTAATTTGACTATTCTTTCCGGTACCTTGCTTCTAACAATTAGGGGACACTTTTGCATAGCCAAGTTTTGCTGTGCGTTTGTGTACCCGGACACTTTCGCATAAGGGTACCGAAACGCATATTACACCGGTGTGAAAGGGGTTTAAAGTAATTGCTTCCACTTATTTTAAATGTATTGATTTATTGAAGTGATCTATTGATTGATTGTCTGATTTCTTTAATCACCTGGCAGACTTTTTCGACGGTTGAGGCCAGCATATTGGGGCCTTCATGCCAGATGACCCCTGTTACTGCGGTTGGGGTAAATTCAGAGCAATCGAAGTTGGTCGCAAAAATCAGCCCCCTAATGACGTCAACAATAGAAAGAGTCGCCACCAAACCGTCAGCCTCAAGCGAGGAGCCTGGTGACGAGAATGACGAATCGCTTGTGTACAACGGTTCGTACGCCGAGTACGCTGATTGCAACAACACAACGCTGCAGAGCAACTTCAATACTACCATCGATGCTATAGCCAATCAGCGTGAACAGTATGATTTGAATAGCGATTTTGAAACTGCGGATAGCCCTTGTCCGGTGCCATTGACCAACGAAACGATTTCATTTAGCACGCCAACGAATTTGAATAACACTGATTTTGATGCTACTGGAAATGCCTCCCAGTGGTTGAAATCATGCCGAGAGGACGAGGGAGAGAAAAGGACAATTGAACGCGGGACATTTTTAGCCAATCAAAGCTCAGATTTCCAAAGCATCCTTACGAATAACCAATCAACAAAACGCGAGACTTTCTGCGATCAAAGCGCAGATTTCCAAAGCATACTTACGAATAACCAATCAACGAGACGCGAGACTTTCTGCGATCAAAGCGCAGATTTCCAAAGCATACTTACGAATAACCAATCATCAAGACGCGAGACTTTCTGCGATCAAAGCGCAGATTTCCAAGGGATTGTTCAGAATAACCAATCAACAAGACGCGAGACTTACTGCATAAACAAAGATCACGAGCTTGCGACGACACATGCTCAGCGTAAAGAACGCAGAGGAACTTTTTTAATAACCGGAGAGTCCCCAATGAACCCGCGTAACCAAACTACCAGAGTCGGTTCCTATGAAGACAGTGGCCCGGCGGGGTGTTCACCAGATCCAGTGGCATCGGAACGTGGGAATGGTACTTTTGACATGGACCAAAGTAACGCTGAGAAAGAACCGGGAATCGCTTCATCTGCCTACGTGCCGAACTGTGATGCAACAGCTAATGGCAGACTGAAAAATCATAGACAAACTTTCGTGCTTAAAAGACAACAGACAGTGAAGAGCATAGACAATGCAGGACAAGATGGCGATGAAGACTCGTCGATTTGCGAGACGTCGGCACAAGAAAGTGGCGCTTTTGTCTCAAATCAGGCCGCAAAAAACGGTATGCTATCTTTTCGATTGTGGCTTCTTCATCAAGGCTGCACTTTTCTAGGGAATTTCATTTTCTCATGCCATTAGAATTTAAGCGGGTTAATATAAGTATTGACGATTTTTCATTTATCAATGTCTTATATATTTATTCAAAGTTAGCGATACAGTAGCAAATTGTTTAATTAATTTCAATTATTTAGGTGTACTATTAAGAGAGATAAGAAGGTTATTCTACCTTAGCAAACCTCTCGTATGCGAAAGCAAATCTGGTGCAATAGTTTACAGAAAATGAAGCTTAGAGCGAAAACAATGTAAATGAGTATAGATAATAGAAAATAATGTTTTTCTGCTCATTTGATTGCACACTCTTTAAGTTGAACCAAAAAGTGCACGCATCTATGGTGATAGTATAATACCAAGGGAAATGTGGTTTGTGGCGCACAACTTGATAAGTGTTAGACTCAAAACGTCACTAGTGCACGCAACTATATCTAAAAGTGCACGCAACTCATCTGCGTGTAATGATAGTATAATACCAAAAAAAAGGAGTATTAGGGAAAGTGGTTTCAGGCACAGAACTTGATTAAGTGTTAGACTCGAAACGTCACTAGTGCACGCAACTATACCTAAAAGTGCATGCAACTCATCTACGTATAATGATAGTATAATACCGAAAAAAACAGCAATATTAGGGAAAGTGGTTTCAGGCACAGAACCTGATTAAATGTTGGACTCAAAACGTCACCAGTGTACGCAACTATACCTAAAAGCGCACGCAACTCATCTGCGTGTGGTAATAGAGAGATACCGAAAAACACAGCAATATTAGGGAAAGTGGTTTCGGGTGTAGAACTGATAAAGTGTAACACGAAACGAATGCTTTCTCCTGATTGTGGACTATTGTTCATTGATATCTTTACTATTACCAAGTTAGTACCTCATTTTATCTTGCTATTAGAGATAAACGCATTACAGATTACAGTCTAACTAATTTAATTTGCATTTCAACTTGCTATGCATGGCACCCTTTTAGTAAGGATAAATTTTTAGAACACCATTTTAAAAACCGACGGATACTGTCAATTTTGATTATTTATTATACAATTTTTACACATTATATAACTTTAATAACAACATTTTTCTAATAATGTCTGATTGACATTGAATTCTGTTCCAGGCGAAAAAACGTCTGTTAATTTCTGTGGCTGCCACGGCGAAATTAAGCGGTCAGCTGACTGGAGACGGCTGTCTCTGATTGGCTGTTTGGTATTTGTTGAGTCAATTACTGGACAACTTAGCAGATTTTTGCTCACCCCTGAAGGAAAAGCGACACCAATTGGGTACAAAGATAATATGATCTGCGGTGATTGCGTACGGCGGAATATCGATGAGTTGAAAAGAAGAAAAACAAGCCAAAGCGATTTAGAGAAGTTCTTGAGCAAAAATACGAAAACAAAAAGTAGGTTTTACAATTCAATTCAATTATTTATAATTTGTATGTATGGATGCATGTATGAATGGATGAATGTAGCTATGGATGAATGAATGGATGTATGTATCAATGGATATATGTATAGATATATGTATGGATGGATGAAAGGATGCATGTATGAATGGATATATGTATGGATGAATGTAGCTATGGATGAATGTAGCTATGGATGAATGAATGGATGTATGTATCAATGGATATATGTATGGATGGATGAAAGGATGTATGTATGAATAGATATATGTATGGATGAATGTAGCTATGGATGAATGTAGCTATGGATGAATGAATGAATGGATGTATGTATCAATGGATATATGTATGGATGTGTGAAAGGATGTATGTATGAATGGATATATGTATGGATGAATGTAGCTATGGATGAATGAATGGATGTATGTATGAATAGATATATGTATGGATGAATGTAGCTATGGATGAATGAATGAATGGATGTATGTATCAATGGATATATGTATGGATGGATGAAAGGATGTATGTATGAATGGATATATGTATGGATGAATGTAGCTATGAATGAATGAATGGATGTATGCATCCATGGATATATGTATGGATATATGTATGGATGGATGAAAGGATGTATGAATGAATGGATGTATGTATGAATGATAAAGAAACACGAACAAGTTTTTTTAAAAGAAGTAAGCGACTTTGTTGCAGGGATGACAGTGTGGTTAGGACGCACAACCCTTGACGCATAGGTTCGAGTCTCAGTCCAAACCTGTTGTAAATGAAAGAGGAAGGAAAGTCCTGCGATCCCCGCGATTAAGTACAATGCCAAAGTTTACTACACATCGAGGTTGCAAAGCTACAAACGAAAGGAAAATAGATCAAGGAGGAGCTCTCTAAATAGGAGTCGATGTAATGGGAGTTCATTTTGCCAGAAGCCAACGCAGACAAGTGCTTCAGGACGATTGTTAACATGATTGCTAGTGTGCCTCAAATGTTAATTGATAATGATTGCTAATATTGTTCGACAGAATTAAAATTTTAAAATGTGATATTATCTAATATTGGCTGATATAATCAATTTCACAATGTTGTTCATTTTGCCAGAGGCCAACGCTGAGAACACTCGGAGTCAAAAGCACAACTATGAAATAACTCTTGACTCTGAGCAACAGCCAACTTTAAGGGTGTCTTAGAAAGCTTATTAAAAGAAATGTAACATAGAGATCATTACAAAGAAATAAACGGAATTTAAGGATTTTTGGATGAATTTTGCAATTCTACCATGCTCTAACAATTTATCACCCTCTACACAGTACAGATTTACTTGAAATATTAGAATTTAAATAACCTACATCCGTTATTGACTCTTTAAAAAATCAACTTGCCTATATTCTGAAAGTGCTGCTTTTAATTCACAAATGTTCCGTTCTAGTGAAGCCAAGTACCTCGAAATCAAATTTGCCCCAGCCTGTCTCAAAGGGAGAGGTCCAGTCGAGTGTTCTCCAGGGACCTCAGAATAGATGTAAAAGAAAATGGGACAACAATGATAAGGAGAATATATCATCACCTTTTAAAAGGAGACGCAGTGAAATAATTGTAGACGGCTCGAAAGCAAGGTCACCTGCCAGTCCCCAGGTTAGAAGAGCCAGAGGTGAAAAATTGGAACTCGCTAAGTAAGTTTTATTATCATCATACTTCTTCTTGTTCCTTAACGAACGCCGAAGCCACATTGAAACCGTAGGCACCGTTCAAGTTAAACAAGACTGTGTTTCCGTGCATCAATGCGAGCCATTCCTCCAGACCATTCTCTGATGTTGTCCACCCAAGCCATTCTCTGATGTTGTTCCCCATTCTTCAACCCTCTATTGACGTCATTACTACACTTTCCCGTCTCCGTTTCCAATGCATATATTTTTCCATCTTTCTCTTTTTATCTCTACAACAATACCATCTTCTTCCTTAACTCCAATCATTTCTGGGGCCCATTTATTTGCTTTCCTTACAGTCCAGCGTATTCTCAAAACTCTTCTCCACAATCAAGGATTGAAACACTTTTTCATCACTTTTTTCCATGTCCAACTTTCTGCGCCATAAAGCAAAGTGCACCATATCAAGCTCGTTTTTGACTACCACTACCTTATGCTCTCGATTGATGTCCGCTGACTTCTAAACTTCTTATCATCATAATTATCAAATTATTCGCACTTGCATGTCATGTACTGCCATTCTAGCAAGCTGTTTTTTCTCCCACCGGGTAGCATGTTTCGAAGGCCTCTGTGCATTTATCCAGAGTTCAGAAAAACTCACGGCTCCATGGCTGTGAGCCAGAGGAAGGTTTTGCTTGTTAATGTCATTTTTAGGAAGGATTTTTACTAATTCTATAAAAAATCTAGCTTGAAGAAAGTTTTCAGTTGATATGACATTTGATCTAGGAAGTTTTAGTTAATATTGAAAAGCCGAGGAAAATGTTGGGTTACACATGTACTATGGTTTCTACTTTTTAGGTTATAAACAATGGAAAGAGCTTAAAAAATCTCGTTATTTTCATTTGATAAAGCGAGGAAGGTTCAACTTATAGAATGGGCAGCCGGAGGAAAGTTGAGAGTTTTTCTGGACTCTGCATTTTTCGTCTCAAAAAGGTTCTGCCTCAAATCTGGTATCCTTGAAACGTCATTTATTACGCAATTCTGCTGCATTGACGCATAACAGTTAAGCACAAACAAATATAAACCAAAGCAGCTAATTAAAGGTACAACATCACTTCCTTGTCCTCGCTCTGGTCGAAGAGGCTTTTACGTCAAGCAAATTCCACGCACATGGAATGAATGAACACAAGAAAACACATGCCATATGCGGAAAATCTTGAAGTTGTCCATGCATGACAGCGAATGCACGGAAATCCCGAAAAATTTCGAAGCTATGATATTGATGCTTCCAAATATTCCTTTCCATTTATTTATATACGAAAGTGAATAAAAAACAGACACACAAAAACTGCTTCTAGGTTCTGAAAAACGTGAACCGGCATAAACAATTTCATTTTATTTTATGTGTGTTAGAAAGTTCAACCAACCAGTATCTTGTGTTTTTCTTTGCTCTTCTGCCTCCAATAGATAGTGCTGATTTCCCTGCTTATGGTGTCCTCTTGCTTTTGCCTTGATATTTTGGGAAATAACCATGAACTTGTGCATATATGTAGCTTGTTAAAATTCCATAGAACTAGTTGCTACTTGTACAAAATATTCTGAAACATGGAATTTCAAGGATCTAACTTGGTAGCCCTTCTTTGAGACCCTGTCACATCGTTGTTAGGGCTGATTTCCCTGCTTATGGTGTCCTCCTGTGTTTTGTCTTGATATTTTGGGAAATAACCATGAACTTGTGCATATATGTAGCTCGTTAATGTTCCATAGACTAGTTGCTAATTGTACGAAATATTTCATAACCATGAACTTGTGCATATATATAGCTTCTTAGAACTCCATAGAACTAGTTGCTTCTGGTACGAAATATTCCAAAACACGGAATTTCAAGGATCTAACTTGGTAGCCCTTCTTTAAGACTGTCACATCGTTGTTAGGTACTATGTAGGTTGGAGAGCACGATTAAAGTGCAGGGGTTGTAGTGGTTCTATGAAGTTCTGAATGTGTTTTTCTGAGCTGTTGGAGCGCACCCAATTGAACTGAAAGACCTATTTGCCAAGAATAGATAGGATTCCTCTGCTCTGTTCTGTCACAGCAATTTTGATTTCCCCCTTAGAGCTGTGGTGTGGATAGGTACATGCAAATGTTTGAGTAAAGTGGGGGCAGTTGGATCTGTATTCCCGAATTGCAGGGTAAAGCAGCCCTGTCCCCTGGTCCTCACTTATTTGCTACGCTTTTTGATAACATTTCTAATGATGTTAATTGAACCCAGCCTCTAGTTTTGAGTTGTTTTGTTGCAGAAAACTACTTGAACCCTGGAAACCGAGAAAGAATTCAATTGATCCTGCGGAAAGACGAGAAGATTTTGCCTATGCCAAAAAGGTTGAAGAGATCCTCAGATCTGTTGAACCAGGCTCTGAAGAGGAAATGGCTCTAATTATGAACAAAATGCCAAAGCTATCCAAAAACTAATGCTTCAGGTATTTCACATAGTTTTCAATTTCATCTCACAAAATATTTATAACCAAGACTTTCATTAGCAAGATTTTTGTAATATTTCAGTTTCTTATCTTATGAATCTAAAAAATTGTTTATTTTATAAGATTTTTGTTGCTGTAGGAAGTAAAAATGTTATTTTAAAGAGCAGATGCGTCTATGCTGCACAAAGCTCTGTTTGAACGTTTATGATCAATGATGTAATTTATTTTTTCTTTAGCAAAGGTCAATATTCAGGTGTTAATTGGTGCTGTATTTCTCTTAGAGTTTTTATTTTCTTTATTTTTCTCTTTCTGATCACTCTTTATTTTCTCCTTCTGATCACTCATACAACATGATCCCTTCCCAAACATTTTTCTCAATTTGTAAACTTTTTCTCCTTGATCTTCCTCTTCTTTCTCTTCAGTACCTTTACCCTTGGGTGTTCTGATGTCCTTGTCCTTGAAATGCTATGACAATGTTCTATATTCCTTAGTATATTTTGACTTCCTTTGTCCACAACTTCCTGAGTTCCTAAAACATTTTCTGGCATCCCATTTTAAAAAGAAACTACAAAACAGCAGAGAATTCAGCAAATGTAGTTTTATTAAATAATTTTTTATTA
>WUAR02019792.1:0-10454 GCA_015164055.2 Chrysaora achlyos
GGAACGGTATGTTGCATTTCTAGGAGCATTCATAAAGTGTTCTTGAAGAATAGTATCACCACTATCAATCCTAAAGTTCAAAAGTGCTTGAAAATTACCACAGTCTTCAGTATCATAGTATGAAGAGTCATCTCTATGACCAGGTATAGGAATTTTGTGCCTAGTGCAAAGAAGAATCGTCTTGGTAACGGATTTAAGCATTGCTCCATTCGTATTGATGCTTTTATCCAAAATCAGGTTATGAATTTGATTAATAGGTTTCACATGGTTGTGCATTACTTCAGTAAACAACTGCATTGTTAAAAGAGCAGTTTTTTGAATGTCACATTTTTCATGTTCTTTTAATCTTTGAGAGGCACATTACCAGTCAGTTAATGGGCTTTTCATTAATCTTTCTAATTTAGAGAAATTTGAACCTATTCTTCGACCAAATAAGACGCAAGGAAGACAAAAAGCTCCATCCAAACTTTTGGAATGAAATAGCCAAGAATGTGTTTGGAACCAACTTAAATTACACTTGCGTTTTTTGCCATAAATAAGTCGAACTGGGAAAGAAAATTTTGGTTCAGGCCTTGAAATATTTCCAGGATAAAAAGATTTTGCTGGTCACTCAAGCTCTCTACTTTCTCATACAAAAGACCGATGTCATTAAAATAAGTTTGGTCAGCTTTCACTTCAACAGAAATTATTAGTTGTTCCACTTTGACTTGTTTCTTTGCAGTATGAGGAGTTGAAGGGAAAGATATCTGTGTTTGTCTGGCCTTAGATAAACTGCCAGATTTCAGAGGATCATTGTTAGATTTTACAACAACAAGGGGTACTATGTGGTTTGGCTTAAAGGATGGAGATAGATCATTTTTTGAACCACCTGAGAGAGACCACAACAAGCGAATGGGAGGCTTCAAAGGATACAACTTTTCTCTTGGCTCAATGATAGTATTACTCAAATCGAAAGCCAATCTTCCCAGATTAAATGCACCAGTTTTGGGATAAAAAGAATAAATTGGCAAGCCTAAAACACTGGACAGAGTCATCATACAAATAAATAGACACCACCTCTTATCTTGACACTTTCTTAAAGCCTCAAATTGGAAGCACTCGGAATAATTCTGGGATTCTTTTATAAATAAATCACCACCATCAAAAGTGACAGACAAAGAAAATATTGACTCCAAAGGCTGACTGGTTTTAGCAGCAAGATTAAGAAAATGGGCATGAGAAGCATAAAAACCAGCATTAAGATACAACTCAGCTGAAGTAAGAGCCCTTAAAAGGTTGCACAATTTTTCATTACCAGCCACTGCCACTGACGATGCATTATATAGGCAATTTCCATCAGAATTAACCCTGGGAAAGGTTACAAATTGTTGCAAATATAAAGGAGACACAAGTAAAATTTTATTCTACAAAATTGAAATTTTACAAAAGAGAAGGCCTAATATAAGCTATTAAATAACGTGTTTTAATCGTTTCAAGTATTATAGCATTATTGTTGTAAAAATGTTTCTTTATACTTCAGTTTTAGATGGAGAGCCCCTGAAAATCAGCATCTTGAAATTTACAAAAGAAAGATACCTCTCCTTGGCTTGAATATAAAACTAATATGAACTTTAAGGAGGGTTATATCTATTCAAATTTTAATTCTAACAGGGCTAAAATTCATCAATCATTATTTATTAAATTATTATTTATTATTACCTCAATGGGAAAATTTTCAAGCTAGATCCGATTGGTTGGAATAAAATAATTGGCTGAATAGTCTTCTTTTAGGCCTAAGCTCCTGATGTACATCTCATCTTGACTAGGTTCAATTCTCTTTTTGATTGTGTTTAAATTATCCAATAAAAACTGCCTCACACCAGCATCATCAGCTTTCTCAATACAGACTTTGACAGTTTGTAGCAAATCCAACTTGTGGGGTCTTCTCAATAATCAATACTGCTCTGCATTACAAACTTTTTGAGAATAAGCGCGAAAAATTTGTGAGTCTTAGGGGTTACAAATCAAAGGTCATAGATAATAAATCATCATGAAACAGTAGATGAACTACGTCTCGAATAAATTTTATGAACAATGTGCGGCAGATGAAATTAATAAGGAACAATGTGCGGCAGTTGACATACATATCAATTCATTAAATCAACTGCGCGAGCATCATTTAACAAAATATTTTGAGACCAAAACCTTTTTCATTGTCTTTTAGGCGGCATTGGAGGCGATTTTGTTAGATTCCATTTCCCAATTCGAATGGGAATCCATAAGAAAATAGGCACCTACGGGCGATTGATGGTTTCTAGAACTGCCGCACAGATTTCTAATTCAATTCAAGAAATGTTTAGGTACAAAAAAAAGCTGAGATTTATGCAATCGGCCTTCATGTTGTTAGTTGCCCTCCTGCGCAGTGGAAAGAAAGGTATTCACACAGGCTAGGATATGCCCTGTGCTGAGAGAAAAACGTAAGGTTGTACTGTATAGTGAATAAAATGCATTTTTTATATGTATGTGGATCTGAGTCCCAAAATAATTGAAAATTAGATTTATATAACAGTTCTAAATAATTCTAGATTTTTAATAAAAACATATTTTTCTGCCGAAAACTGACTATCGCCTGTGAGGCAGTGGCGGCCATCTGGATCTGCCCCTCATATCATTTTATCATGATTTATATGACTGATTCGATGAACTGTTTGTAGGATGTAGACTTGGGGGTAGAATATGTTGTCAATTATTTATCAACATTCAAAACTTCAACTTCAGTTTTAAGGTTTCAGATCAAGTTATAGCTTAAAAGAAAATTTCATGACAAAAGTAGAGAATTTTGCAATCATTGGCTGATACTTTCAGTATCCTCCCTAAATCATACCTATTTTGCCTTATCTCCCTACCTATATCAGACCATATATCTCTCCATTTGATATTGCAGGAGTGACTTGAAATTGAGTGATCTAAATTTAATGTAAAGATTCTGCTGCACAAATTTTTGCAATCATATTTGATATTTACCTTCTTGTTAGAAAATCAGCAACTGAATTTGGCATCTTTTTCCTTGGAATCTCTGACTAGTTTTCCAAGAAATGACCCCTTTTTCAATTCTATGTCCTAGATAGGATTCAAATTTATACCCCTATCTCAGAGAAATAGTGGACAAGCATGAGGTCAAAAAAATAACTAAAGTGCAAGCATGGGGGTTCAAAGCTGACAAGTCAACACACTGAATTAAATTCCTACTCTGTAATGAATGTACGACTGGATGGTCTGTTTACAGGATCCCAGGTTTGATTGGATTCAGAAAACATTTCTGAAATATCTGGCTGATTGGAAGAAAAGCAGTATGAAGCGTGAAGGTAACTTTATTGAGGAATATTTTGCTCAACAGCAGAGCCTTGGCAGACTGAATGATAATCCAAGTGTATGGCAATTCGGCTTTCAAAAGACAATACCATAAGAATGCAGCGTTCTGTTGCACCTGTGAGGGGAAACACAAAAGGAGGTCACAAACAAAAAAGACAAGTTTCTTGGTCAACTGTGGATAATACGCCTCTTGCGAAGAGAAAATAATCAAAACAATTGAAGTTAATTTTTAATTTATTATCAGTGTGCTCATGTTCATGTAACCAATAATTCCTGTAATCGTGGTCTCATCAATGGATCTGCTTTTTTGTTGATCAACATAGTCTTGAGGCTTCGGGTGTTTTGCTCTTTGATGCCTTGCGAGACATGATTCTGTCTTGTACTCTTTTTTACAGTCACTGCAAACACGTTTGGCATTCTCAACGAGCTAAAATAAAATACAAATAATTATTTAATTATAGTCGCTAAACTTAAGGTAGTTTATATTCCCAGCCCAGGTATTTGTGGACTCAAGAAGTATCAGAGCAGATGACCGAGATGTTATAAATCAGAAAATGGCCTAAACAAAAAAATCGGCAACCATTAATGAAGTATCATGCTGCTTCCAAATTATTAATTGGTGAAAATAAATACCTCATCTACAGCCTCAGCAAAGTCATGGTCGTAGTGTTCTTCAAGATCTCCATCTTCTATCAATTCAATTAACAAATCAAACTCTTCTCCAGTGACAAAATCCTCGTTTTTAGCAGCCATTGTTGATTTCCACTTGCAGCTACTTTGACCACGTGACACTAAATAACTCCTTTTCCAACATAAAATCACAAATGATAAGACGATAGGAAACAGAAAAATAGGCTTCCAGACCAGTCTTTTTTCTATTGACTTTGATAGCACATAATAAACATTTATTATGATGACTGTTGTGACGGATTCAATAATAGTGTGGACATTTTACTACAAGAATAAGTCGTTATTAGAATGAATCTCGTGAGGGATTCAAGAACAATGATGAATTCTACTACATAAAGGAAGGAACTGTTATTAGAATGACTCTTGTGACAGATTCAAAATAGTGGGGACATTCTACTATAGACCAGAATAAACTGAGAGAGTTCCAAATCAGCCGGCTTTATTTCACAGACAAAATAGGACTTGGCTAAAGCATCTACAAGAAAGTTTTGCAGTGACAATAAAGAAGCTGGCAACAACCATCTTTAAACATTTGACAAACCATCCTCAGCATTGAACTTAAGTTATTACTTAAAAATTTGCACATCTTAACTACAAGGAATAGGACTGAAAAAGTCAGACCAGCAGTTGGAAGTTCATGTTGAAGCATTCCTAGAAGATGAACCCTGAAATACTGTTCTTCGAAAATTAAGCAATAATGAATTCACAAAGATGCCCATTGTACTGATAAGTTCTGACCTTGTGAATCTAAGACAATATCTTCTTTCAGAGATGCCCATTTTATCTAAGCACTTAAATGAAACACCAACCTTATTTAGCTGGAGAACCCTGGCAGAGACCACAGCAGCTAGATGTGTACTATTTGATAAATATGAGGAAGGATGTTTGTGGCAGTTGTATCTCAGATCATTGATTCTGGTGAGACTTTTTATGAAAGCAGATTCCACCACTTTCAGCAAGGTTTGCTTCAGAGGGATCCTCTATTTCAGTCTCAAGGCCAGGACGAAGCAGCGCCATACCCAAAGTGACAAAAAATCTCTGGATATTTAAAAGCAGGATATTTTATAACCACCTGCATAAATGTTTGAAGCAACTAAACGAAAGAAAGTTCCTATTTCTCCCTCTAAATCACAGAAAGGCTGTCAAATTCCATGTAAGGCAGACACTATTGCGGAGAAGAGGGTCTATGATGTTAACTTTGTTATTAGTCCAGCTGTTATCAACCAAAAAATCCGGAATTGTGCATCTTGATGAAGAAACATGAAACTTTGCAAAATCGACAAATGATGTTGCCTACAGATGGGTAAAATTTTCACAAGCGCAACAGTCGACAATATTGACCACAACCCATGCTCAACCATTTGCCAGGGCTAATTTCATGGCACAGCAATTTCCCTGGTACAGCATCCTTCAAATCATAATACTGGTATGACAAGAAATACAGAAATGCACACAAGCACGTGAATGCCATTGTTAAAGGACAAGGAGGGGCTGTTGGTCTCACTGATGATCCTCGACCTCTCAGGAGATGGATGGTTGCAGGTGTCGAAAATTATAAAACCATTCGAAGGTGACGACATCTAGGAATAGACCAGAGGGGAAAGGGAAACTATGGTCACCGAACGAGAGACTTTATGGGATGAACTTTGTTTCGATCAGATTTTTGCATAGAATCAGGAAATGTATGTTGATCAGGCGGGCAAGGTTGGTTTTCCGAGACACTGTGGCATTTTTCTGCAGATTATATTTATATTCATTCTTTGTATAGACCCCTTGCTCAGTGACGTAGAAACAAAATGTAAACGACCTGAGCGCGCAAAGTGCAGGGCCGAAAAAGCAAGCCCCCCTATTGAGAAATAGAGAAAACACAGAAGTTAAGTCAAAATAACATATGTTGTACTAATGCCTTGAAGAAAAAATCAAGCAATTTTTGATTTTTTGGTGTGTTGCTATTTTAGAGATCAGATGCAAAGATTTTTTGGCAACTAAAATTTATTTTAGGGGGAATTTGCAATGCTGGACTATTGATGGTCTGGCTTATGTTACATGGTATTAAACACAGCTGCTATTCAAAACAATGCGTGTTTGCTAATTGTTATAAAAGAATTCTGTGATAATTTAGAATAATGTGGTTTCTAAAAATCGATAATGAATTCTTTTGCCATTACATGGGGCTCTGAAATGTGAAAGGAGTGCATTTGAAGGAAACAGCTATTTTGCCACCTATGGTTTGGTCAAGATTTAAGGCCAGAATCTTCCAAGATGTTTAATACAAGTAAAATATCTGCTCAATGATTGTGTTCTGAATATGTGGCGAGTCTCAATGCAGAACAGGGTTGCCATATTGGCATATAATATGCCAAATTTGGCTAATTTGGCATATTTTGAAGTCGCTTTGCATATAAAATTTTTGTTTGGCATATTTCCAAAATTTGGCATATTTTTGGTATATTTTGAATAAATATTCAAGAATATATTTTCTTTTTTATAACCACTCGCCTCACATAAAAATCCCGCAGCAACTCTTCACAACTACACAGGATATAAAGCAAAGCACAGTTTCCACCTGTCTCTCTAGATTAACAAATAATGCACATCAGTGTACAGAGTCTGTTTCAAATTTGTCATTGAGTCATGATCACCTTGATACTGAGGCAACTATGCAACAATTCCTGTCGTTTTGAATTAAAATATTTTACAAATTTTTTCCTTTCGTTTTACCCAAGTGTGTTTTGGCTACAAAGTCCTTAAATATCTTTATTGAAAAGCTCTTGGTCAAGTTGTTATTAATTTTCACAAATTATTTAGGCCCCCTTACTTAGTTCATTTATTCTAGTATCATTTTTCTTGTTCTTCTTCCATGTTCCCCTTCCTTGTTCCCCTTCCTTGTTACCTCATCGTTTTCCCACTTATCAAGAGTTTAAATGTACGTTCACAAAGTGTTTAGGTCCCCTTAGTTAGTTCATTCATTATATATTTTTTTTCTTGTTCCTCTTCCTTGTTCCCCTTCCTTGTTCCCCTTCCTTGTTACCGCATCGTTTTCTCACTTATCACTTGTTTGAACTTACGTTCACAAAGTTCATTCATTATGCCAGTCTGATAAAGAATGTTATTTCACCAGCTCTACATGAAGATCTTTGCTCAGATATGGAAGGCGAAAAATTTTGTGTAATGATTGATGAATTGACCGATGTTTCATGTGCAAAGAGTCTATGTGTGGTTGTTCGGTTTTACAGCAAGAAACACCAAGACATTGTCACTGCATTTGTTGGGTTACTGCCAGTTATTAAAGCCACTGGACATGATTTGTTTGAAGCAATAAAAACATGCCTGGAGGCTTCAAAGTTGACGTTAAGCAACTGTGTTGGCTTTGCTAGCGATGGAGCGTCAGCTATGGTAGGTGAATATGACTCAGTGTGGTCGAGAGTAAGGGCAGTAGCACCGAATTGCATCTTAATGAAGTGTATCTGTCACTCCTTAGCCCTCTGCATCAAGCATGCATTTGAGCAGATGCCATCTCACCTTGGCTTTATGTTACAGGAAATCCCGAAGTGGTTTTCAAAAAGCATCTTACGACGTGAAGCATACAGCCAACTTTTCAACATCATCAATGAGGATACAGAAAGTGCATGTTCGCCACGACCATTTCAGAAGCTCTCGCAAACACGTTGGCTAGTTCGAGGAAAAGTCCTCTACAACATCCTGGTGAATTGGGAAGAGCTCAAGGCTTATTTCTCCATTGCAGAGCTGGAAGGAAGTGCTGATGATCGATACAAGGCCCGCCTAATTTTGGACATGCTTAAAGATCCGATAAATCTTTTATATTTTCATTTCTTGACGCCTGTTGTTAGTGAGTTCGAGAAGGTAAATGCATACTTCCAAGCCACAAGCCTGGATGCACAAAGTATGATGCAACTATTGAAAACATTTTTTGATAGCTTCAAGGGCCGTGTGCTGGATTGTGATGGGGAGCAGCTACCACCTACAAGAGTAGACTTTGGGGCAAAATTTGACCTCGAAGGAAAGAAATTGCTAGAGAGCAGCAGAGGTGATAACTCTATGCAAGCCAGGGTAGAAGAGGCCAAAGGCAGGTGTCATAAGATGCTTCTTGAAGCCACACGACAAGTGTGCAAACGGCTTCCTCCATCGAGCGATATATTCAATGGGTTAAGCAGTTTGCATCCTTCTCAAGTGCTGAACCAGCTGAATAGGGTACCTTTATGCAAGCTACCTATGCTATTTCTGATCAATTGGGGAGAGGAATCAGTTTTTAAAGACGGAATTCCGAAAGTAGCAGTCGAATTTTGGACAGGTGTCCTGAATTACGAGAACATTGTAAAGGAGCAAACATTTTTGGACCTTGCATCATATGCTCTTACCTGTCTAACTACCCCAACTAGTAACGCTGTTGTAGAGAGAATGTTCTCTTATGTCACAAACGTGAAAACAAAACAGCGGAACAGAATGAGTCTGAGGATGTTGGAGGCCATACTCCGTATTCGCACGCATTTGCATTTCGGGGGGAAATGTTGCACCAAATTTGTACCAACAGAGAAAATGATAAATATGTTTAATGCAGAGACGATGTACGCTTCTACATCAAACAAAGATGAAGACTGCAAAACGAAAGAATTCTGGTGCTGGCTATATCAGATTTGTACAAGAACTTATGGAATGCAAGAATGAATTTCAACAAAATCTAATTGGTCAAAAGGCATCTTGGCAAGTTGGCTATTTTGTGAAAAGAGGGATGAACCTGAAAATGCATTGCATTCTGCCTCAACTATTGATGCAAAATACCATGCAAAATATAATCAAATTTTAAAACCAGGCAAGACTGTTAAAACAAATAATTCACAAACTATGTCTGTGATGGTGATACAAAAATCAACATGGAAGAACTTGCCTTTACTGAGCTGCTTGTGTACATTTAGGAGCCACTTCGGTTTGAGAAGCCTTCAATAATTACACTATCAGATCTAGTTGTAATCTATTCGTGTAAGCTAAAGGAAGTTGGTGCATTTTTAGGAAAGTACATGCTACATTAAAAGAGAGAGTACTTTCTGCATGTCCTGACCTTAGTGCACATACAGAAGGGAGGGATGTTAAGTTAGTGTTAAGAAGTGAAATTTGGGAGGTTTTGGGTGAAGTCAAGAAGGAGGATACAGAACCATGCTGCCTTGCTAAAACAGCGCATATTGTGAGAAGAGACGTATTGAAATTGAAGAAGTCCTTCAATGGCTCTACCACACAGAATGACCCTTCAGACAGCCAAGCATGTTTGCCAGTCGCCCAATTCATTGTTTTGAATATTGTCTCGAGATCGCCAAGAGTCTGCAGGCAGCACTCATCACACCAGATAGAGAGAGTGTCCACTGCCTATTTGCACAGTTGTTAAGATCCATGGAACAAGAAGAGATCGGTTCCTTCTTGATGGTTTCTTTAAATGGCTATGTATTTCCTACGATCACTTCTTGTCAATGTCTACAGAAATATCAAATGCAGTTTATCAAGGTATGTAGAAGAGGGAGTTTTCTTCCCAGCTAAATTAAAGGGTGAAATTTTCACAAGTGCAGCAGTAGAAAATATTCACCATAACCCATGCTCAACCATTTGCCAGGGCTCATTTCATGGCACAGCAATTTTCCTGGTACAGCATCCATCAACTTATGATACTGGTATGACAAGAAATGCAGAAATGCACACAAGCACGTGAATGCCATTGTTAAAGGACAAGGAGGGGCTGTTGGTCTCACTGATGATCCTCGACCTCTCAGGAGATGGATGGTTGCAGGTCCTGAGGTGTCGAAAATTATAAAACCATTCGAAGGTGACCACATCTAGGAATAGACCAGAGGGGAAAGGGAACTTATGGTCACTGAACAAGAGACTTTATGGGATAAACTTTTTCTTGGGATTTAACATGTGTTGTACTAGTGTCTTGAAGAAAAACTCAAGCGATTTTTAAAGTGATTTCTAAAAATCGATAATGGATTGTTTTGTAATCTTTATTCATTACATGGGGCATTGAAATGTGAAACGAGTGCGTTTGAAGGAAACAGCTGTTTTGCCACCTATGATTTTGTCACAATTTAAGGCCAGAATCTTCCGAGATGTTTAACACAAGTAAAATGTCTGCTCAATGATTTTGTTCTGAATATGTTGCGAGTCTTGATGCAGAAGGCAAACAGCATTATTTGTTGAAGTTAAAGCCTAAAATTGGCAAATGTCTTCTTGATCCTTCGAACTTTATAGCAATGAATGGAGCAATGACATTTTAAAATTTGCCAAATCTCTCGTAGAGGGATGTCATAGAATATGTCATTGATTCTCCCAGTGAATTTACAAAGGATTCTTTGAAGGCCTATAAATCAATGGAAGCCTATGATTATTTTACGTGTGGGCATATGCAA
>WUAR02019903.1:0-10453 GCA_015164055.2 Chrysaora achlyos
CTTCAAAAGCCTTCAGTGTGTCTTCAGGATGCTGATCTGGATCAAAAAATACTTGATGAGTTTCTGTGTTCATTCTTGCAATTTTTTTTTTTTTTTTTTCAGACGTAAGCTAACTGAGAATATTCAGACTTCTGTATTATCCGTGTAGGCCTAAATTAAATGGACTAGCCTGGACCTAGGCCTAACTAAAACATGTAATTGGCTAATACCAATAGAATATTCCTTTTATCCTCGTCGCCATTTATTGAAAGTCATGAAGCAGGTCTGTAAGCAAAAACTGATTGGCTTTGATTCTTTATAAAGTTTCATAATACGTAGGACATCATCCTTTTCTCTCGCCTCTAACAACAACAGCTCCAATCTTTTTTAATAGGCCTTACATCCAAACGAGACAAAACGAATACGAGACTGACACTGACAACAAACAAATAAGAAAAACATTTACTTAATACAAGTTTGAATGAATATGTAATAGTACAGTTGAGCTGAAGTTTGTTTGGCTGATGAATTCCAAATTCTCAAAAAGTTTTTGAAGGTCTTCAGTTTGACGTCACGCAACTCTCGTTAAATATTTCACCAACTCTTGGTAAAATAATCGTTTGCACCCGTGGCCATATTCGTTGTGAAAAATTTCAAAGATGGCTGATCAAACTAGTAGCGGCAGCATCAATTCATGTAGTTTGCTGATACTTTTTTTACCATACCAATTTGATCCTGAGTGTCTGGTAGCGCAGTTGGAAGAATTGGAGGTCCAGACAGAGGAAATGAAGACAAGCTTAGTCTAGCCTAGTCAAAATTAGTCTAAGTCAGTTTTCTTGGACTATCACAAAAAGTTATTTCATTTGAAAATTTAATTAGTTCACTATTATTGCTCAAATGCATTAGTCTCAGAGCTCAGATGTGGGAAAACAATCCAATCCAATTACCAATATACAAATGCTTATATTGAAAAAACAGTACAAGATATTGAAAAAGTAACAGCAGCATTGTGTTCCGGAGGTCTGATTTCATCACAATATGCAATAAAAAATTTTGGATGTAGGGGACTTTTAACATGATGTACTGGGTAAATCAATCGAAGTTTGATTTTAAAAAATTTAAAGATACACTCCTAAAAAAAAGTTTTTTTTGAGTTGTTTTCAAATAAACTAGTTAACCATTAAGTTTACTAAGTCTCAGTGAAAATATTTTTTGAAGATCTGCCTTATTTTCTTGCCACAACTCTCATTATTATGCATGTCTGGGGTTCGTAGCTGAGCTGGGGGGGGGGGGGGTTGAAATTCGGTATTATGCTTTCTCACAGTTGTTGGCAAATCATTCTCAATTTACTCATTGCGAATTTCACAAAAGTTGTGAAGAATAAAACAAGTCAGTACTGTATATGGTATGTTTTCAAGACTTAGATCAATGGGCTTTCTCAAAATTCCAAATTGGGCTTTCAGCTGTGAGGAAGAAAGTGTGCCAAATTCTGAAAACGAAGCTGCTTGTTCAAAAAAGAGGTTCTGTAGCGACTGCATATCGGATTGGATCGGAGCTGTGTGAACAGAACGCCTATCTGGTATGAAAAGTAATCTGATATGAAACGAATCTGGTATCCTGTGAATGGAGCCTAGATATTGATTCATAAAGAATCTGTCTCCTGAATCGTTTCAATACCTACTAGATTTTGTCTATGCGCTGGCGTATAATTTTGCAACCAAAATTAGAATGGAAACGAAAAATTTAATTGTGTAAGCAACAATTTGTCTGCACAACTCTTTGCATTGAACAAAGAGCACTGGATACTGCCCCGCTGGTTTTGTGGACACGTTCAAGAGAAACAACAGAAGTGGAATGGAGACGGATTTTAGAAAACAAGGGTAAGGGGGGATGCTGCTAAGTGATGTTGAACTGTGTAGAGGATGTCGACCATCAAACTCAGAGGTAGAAGTGAAAGATCTTATTAAACAGCACATAAATTCATTTGCAGGCTGCTTACCATAGCAATGGAGTCTTGTGTGAGGCAGGGGACACATCATGGAGTAGAAACGAGTTTGCCTTCTTTTTTCTTTATTTTCATTCATTGCACAAAGTCATCGATGTGTGTTTATATAATAAAATATGATTTTATGATAAAAATAAACTAAAATAATATTATCGAGTGTTCCCTATATGGTACTAACCAACAAATTTCCTCTAACAGTGCAGAGGCTGTTCTCTTGTATTAAATCAGAGAACGATACACTGGGTTCCCATCAGCAATGTTTCTTGGCAGCTGCATGGATGAGCAATACAGATTTTGCGATGAGTCTTGTTGGTATGCAGCGTAGGAGACTGTTCATGTATTGTTGTCACAGGCTTAGCTACCTGTTGCACTGTCTTCTCCTGTTGTCATTGTGCATACAAATACCTAAATATGACAATGTCATGCTTAGCAAGTAGTTTGTTGTCTTTATCTAAATTGCTCAAGCTAGATGCCAAGAGCTCCCTGTGTAACGCTTGATTATCCTTTCCCACAAAGGGCTTACTCAAACGTTTTTTCAACTGTCTCATCAACTGCTAGGAGTTGATTTGACAGATTTTCTGGAATTGAAATTAAACAATCAGGCATGTTGCTGGTAAATTTCTTTGCAGAAGAAAACAAATAGCAAACCATCTCACTACATTTACTTATTTACGATACAAGACAGCTAATACCTTGCACGTTTTTGGTACTGTGCTCTACCAGTGACAAGAGAAATGTCAATTTCAATTCAATTCCATTTTTCTATTTCATTCAAGCTTTTAATTACAAGGTACACAAACCATATTAATTACAAATATATAAAGCTTAGGGCAAATAAAAAACTAGTTATAATGAAATTGCAAAAGATTTAAATTTTTCGAATCAAATTTCAAGAAAACAAGAAAAGTTACAAAATAACATAAACATAAACATAAGATTTTGGCATCCAAGTTTCTTAAATTTTTTGTAGGCTAAAGTTAGCCATGAATCCAATTTTTCATAGCTGTAAAAAAATGATATTTATTTTGAATTGTTTTGTTTCGAGAGGAATCTCATTCCATAGTTTAACTCCCTTGTTTACTATTGGCATGCCTTTATAATTGGTCCTTATTGCAGGTTGTGAGTAAAAGCCAGATGTGGTTTGTCTGGTACAGCGGCTGTGTACAGATGAAACTGGCCCGAAAAGATTTGACAAATTTGTGTCAACTTTTTTCACTATGACATCAAACATGAATTTTGATGTTTCAATTTTGTAGCAGTCTTCTACATTACAGAGGATGAGCTAACGAAACAAAGGATTGCTATGAGCAGATCTTCGTTTGAAAGCAATTAGCCTCACTGTATGCTTAAGACTTTTTTCCAGAGAGTTTAAGGTACTTTTAAATGTACCTCCCCAATTTATGATGCCTTAGTTAATGTGAGGCTGTATAAATGAATTATATATATTGATAAGTACATTTCTAGGAACATCATGCCGAGCAATGATACCAATACCTTTTGAGATTTTCAGACTTATTTGTTGTACATTAGCTTTCCAAGAAAGGTTATTATCTATTATCTATTATCTATCAGTATGTTTATTTCTATTTTTATTTTCCTATCTGATCTTTTATTTTTTTGAGAAAAAATTAAGCAATTTGATTTAGACGTGCTAAGTGACAGCTTGTTTGCAATTAGCCACTGGGATATGTTTGCCAAATCGGTGTTGATATTTCCTTCTAGTATAGATATGTCATTGTGAGAGTCAAAAAGTAAACCATTCAAGGGTGTTCCATCTTATAACATAATATTCCAACTTATGCAATAGGATCTTGTGACTTACAGTGGCAAAAGCCTTTGCAAAATCTAGGAAAAGGCAATTTTTTTTGTTTTCTAATGCTTCAATAAGTTTACTATAAACGTCTAAAACTGCCATAGAGGTAGATTTGGTTTTCTGAAAGCCATATTAATGGGCAAAAATAATTTTATTTTGTTCTAAGAAGTTCATCACCCGTTGATGCATTAGTATTTCAAATATCTCATTGAAAAATGGAAGTGATATAAGGCGATCATTAGTAACTTCATGTTTTGAGTTTGCTTTGTGAATTGGAATAACTTTGGCATGTTTTAAGACAGGGGTGGCTGGGAGGAGAGATCATTAGGTATTCAATTCTGATATTTTCTTTGACCACGCCCATCAGATTAGCTTATGACGAGACCACGCCCTTTTAAAACACATTCTAGGAAATTATAAATATTATCAATTTAATTATAGTTGTATCCAGTTAATAAAATTAATACTAAGAGCTATCTCTCTTTCAATGTTTATATGATAGTTAAATGTCCTGCTATGGAACATGAAAAACAAATTGATCAAGTTATAATGCCTAGTAGTTGGAGATTTACGAAAGAGTGCATAAAACATACAGAAATCATTTCTGGAACAAACACATGATCACATTTTCGTCCGAGCAGTCCAGAACAGCTACAAGATTATCAGCGTAAAACAAAAAATTCATAACACCCATGACACAATTACTTATGATACAATTTACTTTTTTGAAAATCTTTTAAAGCGTCGTTGATTATAAGCTTTAAATCTACTTATCATGTTATATGTGAAAAATTGTTGGCGAGCAGGCTATCGCAATAATCTGTGCTCTACTTGCAATAAAACTAGATTATCTTTTCTTGATTGGGCCATCCTGGACCGTGAGGGTGACACTACATGCTTCATTCTACTGAAGACCCTTTCGCAGTGAACGCTGGTTAGTGGTGTTACAGCTGCAAGTTCCAATAACGTGATTGCATTGGGAAGCGCATCTGCTTTCTTTGTATCACTGACAAGAGGTCTTGCACAGCCGCTGTTCCTTCTTTCAACGCATCTTGATCTTACAAAAATTATCTTCCACTTCAAACTCGTCATCCTGTTCAATATTTACAGAGCTTGCTCCTTCGATTTCTGCTTCACTCGAGCTATTTTTTCTTTCAAGCCTTGCCTTCTTCTTTACTGCCAAAGTATCGAGTTCACGAACGAGTTTTTGCAGCAGTAACGATATCTCGTTGTTGTGGTACAGCACATTAATTTTCAGTGGCTGTGATGTCTGAAACTTCAAGGGGTTAATCCTTTGCACCTCTTCAATCAAGGACCTTTGGTCTCGGGCAGTTGTTCCTTTCCTGTCTTCAAATTTAGTTGGATGAATCAAGCTCATCCATTTGAATTTTGCAAGATTGGAGAAACGCCAGGTCAGTTGTTCTGAGGATTTTGCTATAATTCGCTGCCCAAGATTTATCAATGACTTTTTCCAGCCTTCGGTTGTCCCATCATTACCTTTTTCCATGCCTCTCCAGCCTTCTCGGGCAAGAATCACTGGAAAATCCCGGTCTAAAAGTAATGTGTCTTCCCAAACTCGATCAAAACCAAAGCTGTTCAGAAATCTTTGAAAATCTTCCAGCATCCAGGTAAGCTGTACAGCATCTAGTGCTGTTTTTTGCATAACAGTCATTATTGGCGTACAATGCTCAAATAATTTCTTGTAAAGTTTGAGCAAAAACAGAAACTTGACTTCCTGTATTGGGATATCAAGCGTCCTTGCTCCACTTCCGGTTTCGGATTTAACGCTTCCACCTTTTGCCATCTCGTATAAAACGGTTCCAATCGTTTCATAAAATGCTTCAGCACTGATGGCAGTATCGCGGGAAAGCCAGTGGGTATCTCCTGGTTTGGGAAGGTTTTCACCGAGTTGCCTGGTACGTTTTGGACTACCTCAGATATCAGTTTGTCAGTTATTACAAAAAATTGTGTCACCCCTGGAATTTTGTTGGCAGACTAAGAGGCACACAAGGACAGCCGATGAGCAACACAATGATTGTAGTATGCAGCTGGAAAGTGGCTTTGCATTTGCTTCTGAATGCCATTCAGCTTCCCACTCATTGTAGGGGCTGCATCACAAGCCTGCCCTATGAATTTCTCAGCACTTTCTTCAGGTGTCACCCCATATTTTGCAAGTGTGTCCAGCAATATGTTTGTAAGAGCATCCGCTGACTGGTCATCAGAAGCATCCATCAATCCAAGCAAATATTCTTCAATTTCGCCGTTGTGAACCAGCCTCACAGAAACCGCTGACTGCTCAACATTGCTGATGTCACTTGTGTCATCCATCATAACCCTAAAAATCGAGATTTTTCATTTCGCTTTTGGATTTCTTGTTGAACTTCTCCGGAGATGCAATCGATCAATTTGTTTTTGGCCTCACGAGACGTGTATGTAATGCGATCCTTTTCTAAAAATGAACGCAATTCTTGACTGTAATTGCCAAGAAGCTCCATGAGTTCCAGGAAATTGCCCTTGTTTGATGAAAGTTTAAACTCTTCATGACCACGAAAAGCAAGTCCTTGTGCAGATAAGAATACAGCAGCATCAACATGATGTTGCAGCAGTTTGGTGTATCTTGACGCATTGAGATTATGCTTAGTGATTTCTCTCTGTCTGACTTCATCTAGGGCGCAAGCAACATCAGTGTTTCCTAGAAGCTTGTAAGCAGTATGGTGCGTAATGTGCTTCTTTGAGCCTTGGTGACTGTTGGCCAGGTTCCATAGATTTGAGCCTGCAGATGTATACCCAGTCTTCTGTACAAATGACACCTTCATCTACATAGATAAGAAACGCAAATACTTATTTCTATTGGCCAAGGGGTTTTAGGCCTTGACCACCGACGAAGCGCCGAAATGAAATTGAAAAGGCTAGGGCTACTTGCCGCTTGTTGGCAGCTGCTGAAAAGGCAAGGTATTGAACATGGCACATGAATACAGTGTGGCCGTCTTGTCTAATCTTTCATCATGCCGGCACATATATTTTATCCGCGTGTATTTCTAGCAATTTTAAATGTTCTCTAGGGGAAATTATAGATCCTCAGTAACAATAAAGACTCAATTTTTTTTGCAATAAAAAAATGGGTGAATAGTTGTTAAAAATAAAATGGCATTGAAAACTGTTTAATAAAAATAATTTCAAAATATTATACTTACTGTTGATATGTCCCCTATCACTAAGCAAGGCCAGCAAAAAAACGTGCTTTTTCCTTCTTCAGTCTTGCCACCACATATCCATGGAAAAGTTTTGTATACCAAATCACTTGTTCTTCCCTTGTATTTTTTTCTTGGACAGGGTCTGCCATCTTTCTTCAGACAAAGAGGCTGTTCATAATTCAACTGATTTCTTTGGGTCAATTGCAAATAGAAAATATTTGAAACTCCGCAACGGTGCTCATTTCCCAAACTCAAATTTGATCCATCACACGGTTTGCGTAGAGGCAGAATAAGCTACCAGCCAGGGTATTCAGAGCTCAGAGTGAGTATGTTGTATTTATTGGTTGTTTTAAGTGAACTGTTCAATTGAAATTACCATCAAAAAAGGCATTGGAAAGAAAAATTACTATTCAGGATGGGCTTTGAATACCTCAACCGTCATCAGGGCTATCATCAAAATCAGAGGCAGTACCCATTGAGAACGATCACAGGATATTCAGATCTGGAATTGAATATGTTTGCTTCCAATATTGCTTTTTGAACAAAAACCGTTCAATTGGTACTGACGTAACGAAAGGTCCGACAAACAAAGAATTACTATTTAGGATGGGCTTTGAATACCTCACGGCTAATGGGCTAAGGCGAATAGTTTAACAAAGGATTAGTCAGTAATTATCATCTAATTATGGGCTATTGCGAAATAAAGGGCAAAGAAAACAAAGGTCAATAAGTCACTCTGTGTCACAGTGTCTTTACATTGAAACTGCCTTGTTAAAGTTGAAGTTGAATTATTTTTTATTTTCTTGGTTTCTCTTATGGAAAATTAATAAACTCTGGGAAAATAGGTATCCAGTGAATACCTTGAATACCCCCCAGCGCCGCCCCTGTTTCATGACCTCTGGGTATTCTCCAGCATTAAATGACTCATTGATAAGACAGGTAAAAGGCAGCTTATCTTATCCATTACTAGTTTAACGAGACTAATAGGAATATCATGGGCCCCATGTGATTTGTTAGAGTCTAAACCATTCATCTGGTTAGAAACTTCTTCTACATTTACTGGCATTAGGACAAAGCTATTTAATTGACGATTTTTTAAGAAGTCCTTAAAACAAGTTGCAGAATTTCCAAGCTTTGTTACCAGTTTACCTGTGATTTCGGTAAAAAATTTGTTAAAGTGATTTGCAATTTTAGTCTCATCATGTTCCATCGCTGCTTCGATCTTAATAGAAATAGGTTTTGAATTTCTTTTCTGTGATTCTCTCTTAGCTCATTAATGCCATCCCATATTTTACGTGATTTTTTTTAAATTTTTCAAAAAACTTTATAGTGATTCTGTTTACTTTTGCAAACCAAATGATTTAGTTTATCCCTGTAATATTTGTATTTTGATACCAAAAATTGTCTTTAGATTTTAAAAATTTCTTATACAACTTGTTTTTCACTGATATCGATTTAAGTATCCCAGGAGTAATCCATGGTTCACACAGAAGCTTTATTTGCTTAGGACTAAGTTTTTTAATGGCTGCATGTTTATTAAAAACATTCTTTTTAAACAATCAATCTTCATTTTCTTTTCAAATGCCATCAGATATCATCCAATGATCATAAGATTTTTCCTTTCAATACTAGCAAAATCCGCATCTTGATATGAAGGACTCGGAAATTCTGGTGTTCAGGCTGCCAAGTAGGAGGACTCTCTGTGACTACAGAAATGCGATAAAAGCAAAAGTTGGACTCAACGCTGCTGTCGTTGAAGAATTGAGCAAGACAACAAGCCATTTATAAGGTGCACAGCCTTGTGTAGTTTTGGCATTTGATGAAATCAAAATACAATCAAAATTAGTTTTGACAAACACACAGGAGAGCTTGTTGGATTTCTAAATCTTTGTGATCCTGATTTAAGTTTGAAATATGAAAATAAGAGAATTTTCCAAGATCCACAGCAAACTAGATGATTGAACAGGAAGTGATCTCTCATACAAATGCATAAATCCCTTTGAACCAGACTGTTATATTGGGTTCTTTGCTGATGCCCCACATTTGCTAAAGACTGCTCGGAACTGTCTTTTTATTCTGGTTGGGGCAAAAAGAGTTTAATGTGGAACAATGGTTCGTACATAATTGGGGAGCATATTTGCCAGATTGTCAATGACAATCCTGATAACAGTTTAAAGATATATCCAAAGCTTACAAGTGACAAATCAACACATAATTAAATTCCTACTCGGTAATGAATGTAGGACTGGCTGCAAAGGTACTTAGTGGGACAACAGCAAAGATCTTGGTGGAATATTATATGACAGATATCAAAGCAACATCATAGTTTGGTCTAAACATGGACAGATTTAGTGATTTGTTGAATGTGTGAACTACAAGCGAAGGAGGATTTAAGCACAAGCAGTTCATTAAGTCTATACAAGTTTACAGGATCCCAGGTTTGATTGGCTTCAGAAACATTTCTGAAATTTCTGGCAGAATGGAAGCAAATTAATATTAAGCATGTGAAGGTAACTTCATTGATGGTGCCAGAGAAAAAATGTTCATGTCAAGGCAGACATATCATCTCCAAGTGACAACATATTCTGTGACAAGAGGCAACAAAATATCTCTTCCAAGAAAGAGGAAACGGAATTTGTTCTCATTAATTGCTTTAATCAAGGCGTTGTTGAGGGATATTTTGGTCAACAGCGGAGCCTTGGCAGACGGAGTCACAATTGACAGAAAGTCTATGGCAATTTGGCTTTCAAGCGGTACCATAACAATGCAGTGTTCTGTTGCAACTGTGACAGGAAACACGAAAGGATGTCACAAAAAAAATTTTTTTGATCAACTGTGGATAAAAAAAAACCACTTGCAAAGAGAAAATAATCAAAAAAATTGAAAGTTTATTTTCAATTTGTTATCTGTGTGCTCATGTTTATGTTCAAGTTCTATTCTATTAAGTTTCAACTACTGGTCTCATTTCTTTTTTGTGACTGTATCTTGATTCCTTTGCGTAGTTCCCTGACCTTTTTGCTTCCCAGAAGTGTTTCTGCTTTTGGCATGGTAAAACCACAGACACAGAGGTATAGTTCTATAATATTTTGAAGTAAGTTTAACTTTCCTTCCTTGTCAATACTGCATTCTGAATATTCAACAACAGTATTGAACAAACTGACAATATTAGCATCACTCATCAAATTTTTGTGAATTCTTTAATATCAATTGAAAGAGTGTGGCAATTTTGCAAATCACAAAAGTGTTCCTCAACAATTTTGAATGAATGCTGCAATCCCGATTTTACTCCCCATAAACCACCTTGTGTCTGGCACTTGAACAATACGGCTTTCAACCAAAATCGCCTCTGATTGGTCAGTCTCGCGGCGCCTTAGCGACGTGGTAGCTGTTAAACTTATTACAGCTACAGAGTTCACAGACGAGACAATACGACTCACTTCAGATAATATAACATAACATAAC